>JAJOZX010007605.1:0-218587 GCA_023014485.1 Bathynomus jamesi
TTCCTGTGTTTTTTTGTATAAAATAAAATGCAGTATTACCTGTTCACTGAATTTTTAATGTCCTGCATTTTTCTTATTTCCAATTTGCTTATGACAGTACTGTACTGTTTAAAAATCTACTCGCAAAAGTAATATATTTTCCTGTGTGTTTAAATTTTAAAATTATTTATGGGGGGTGCCAAAGGAAGGATCCGCCCCGGGTGCCAAATACTTTAGGTACGCCCCTGATTATATCTATTTAAATAAAGTTATGAGTATTTAAACTTTCACAAACTTTAAAGCCGTTTTCCTCAAAACTTTGTTTTGGCACATTCGTCATTGTGCGCGTGACGCAAAGAAAGTATTTTGAGCACAATAAAGTTCTTTTGTAGTTACATGAGAGGCAAAAACAAACAAACAAGTAAGAATTGGATTATACAAGTTTGGGTAAAAACAAGAGAGAATCGTAATCGTATGAAATGAAGGACACTGATGAAACAACGAATGAAAACTCATTTTTATAAAATATTCGAAATGCAAAACACACACCACACTTTATATATATATATATATATATATATATATATATATATATATATATATATATATATATATAGTTAGTTAAAATCTATGCAACATATTGTGTATAAGGTAGTTAAGAATTATTTAAGAATTATCAAATTAAAAACTATATAGATTAATATACACCTATACAAAATGTTCCAATTAATAATCTTTGTACGTAGTGGGTACGTCGCTATACAGGGTGTAACAAAAGTCCGTATCTACAAAATATTTACTTTACTGAATTCACGAGGAGTGCCTTAGAATTATAGAGAATATGTTCTCCAATGTTGGAGCTAACAAACTTACCAGAATTCACACGTGCAAACAGCTTTCTGGTACGCAATTCGAACATTTAATTCAATGAGGTAACTATCCTATTAGTAAGAACTTTTGTTACACTCTGTATAACGTGATTATACGAGAGAATAAGCGGTCACAAATGAGTAACATCGTGTCTCTGTGGTCACAGGAACATCACACAACTATTTTTGTCCTCCGGGAGGAGAGTTACGGTGAGAGATGAGTGCGACGTGATCTCCTTTATATAAACGCAGTCTCGGCCCTTCAGAGCTCCTCCCGTCCGAACGAAAGAAATCGAATCCTAACCACTCAGTAACAGCAAGGGATACAGATCTTTATGTACAGGGTATTCTAGAGAGGGCTGGTCGTTTTTAAGTGTTTTTTATATATATATATATATATATGTGTGTGTGTGTGTGTGTGTGTAAGACATGTAAGCAAATAGACAGGCAGACATAAATAAAAAAGTAATTTTAGGGAACATAATTTGTGCTTGATTTTTCGATCCGCGTTTTCAGTATAAAATTACTTTCACTCATTAAAATTATTAAAAACAAATGGTAAAAGTTTTATTTCACAAATCTTTATTATCATTATCAAAAACGAGAAATAAATGCATAATGAAGTTTTTCACCTTCAAGTAAATGGAAACTGATAATTAATTGTTACATTTATACCTGTAGAAAAATAAAGAAATCTAACACGGAGAAAAGTCAGCGTCCGTAGCTCATTGGATAATAATTACATAATCATTCAGCGCACAGGCCAACTAATGCTGCTGATCGCTCTAATTCATGTATTATTATTATTATTATTATTATTATTACCAGCATCATCGTGGTTCGAACTCCCGACCCCAATGTCTTCAGTTCGCTTATAGGGAAACGGTGTTATACACACACACACACACACACACACATATATATATATATATATAAATATAATCTTACAAAGGTTTACAAAGGTTTCGCGCGATGATTCCTCATTTCACGAAGGTCAAACTTGTCACCCCTCCTCTCGAGTTGGCCTGGTGAAGTAGTGAGTTGGTTTCTTGTGCTCTCCACCTCACATAGCCAGGTACGCCCGGCTCATCGGGGATTGTTCTGAGCCAGGGTCTAGTCTTCTTTGAAGCTGTCCACTGCAGCTCCCTTCGTGTTTCTTAGGCCTTTGGGCAGCTGATTAAACAGTTTTGGTCCTCTAATTACAACACTATTTTCTTTCAGGGTTAAGGATGTTCCCTGTCTCGCCTTCAATTTGGGAATACGACACAGTCTACCGTTTCTACCTTCCACCGTTGTTTGGGAAGTTATAGGGTTCAGAGTAGATCAGGGACTAGTTTCTCCATTATTTTCCAAATGTCTTCTTTTTTATATGGGGATGTTAGGATCGAGCAGTATTCCAATTTGGGTATGATCAGGGTTTTCAGTAGAGGAATCATTATAGTCCTATCCCTTTGTTTAAAGGTTCTCAATATCTGTCCCGTTATTCTCTTTGCTCTGTTTACTGCTATTTTATTTTGTGTTTCAAATTTCGCATCATCTGTCATTACAACCCCTAAATCTTTTGCTCTAGAATTTCTCTGAATTTCCTGTCTATTTGGGGTATAATATTCCATGGATTTTAGGTCCTCTCTTTTTCCGTACCGTAATAGCTGAAATTTCTTGGTGTTAAACTTCATATTGTTGTCTTCCGTCCACTTGTAGATTTTGTTTATGTCGGTTTGTAGAGATCCTATATCTTCTGGGTTTCTTATTTTTCTACCGATCTTACTGTCATCCGCAAAGGATGTTACTGTGCTGTCTCTGGTAACGTCCTCATCTATGTCATTTAGCATGATTATGAAGAGTAGGAGCTAATACTGTTCCTTGTGGTACTGAGTTGAGGACCTCTGATTCTGATGAAAATACTCCTTGTACTGTAACGACTTGCCGCCGCTCACTAAGGAAATTATATATCCATTTCTCTACTTTTCCTGTTATTCCCATATATTTCAGTTCATGTATTATGATTCAATGGTCACACTTGTCGAATGCTTTGGCAAAGTCTGTGTATATTAGATCATAGTTTTCATTACGTTCAAGTGAATCAATAATGTTGTAGTGTTCCATTAGTTGTGATAGGCATGATCTGTCTGACCGAAACCCGTGTTGGTTATCATTGAATTTTTTCTGAGCTTCCAAAAAGTCATAGATTTTCTGTCTAATTATATATATATATATATAGAAACGAGAGAGGTACACCATAATCTACATATGGAAAATGATCGAAAAACTGGTACCGAACCTCAAACAAAACACAATTACTATCCAAACAACACTGGAAAATAGGAAAGGCAGAATGTGTAGTGTTCCCAAATTAAAGGCCCGACAAAAGACCTCCTCAACACTGAAGGAAAATAGCTTGGTTGTCCATGGGGTCAACAAGACTTTTTAACCAGCTTCCAAAGGAGTCCAGGAATGTTAGAGGTGTCAAAGTTGAAGTCTTCAAAAAACGACTAGATGCCTGCTCAGGAAGGTATCAGATGAGCTGGGTGTACCTGGCTATGCGCGGTGGAGAGCGCAAGAGAGCAACTCGCTCCTCCACCAAGCCAGTCCTAGAGGCGGGGACACCAGCTTGAACTTCGTGTGAAGAGAGACCAACGCACGGAACTGCAACGAGGTTAACGAGGTTATATATTTATATATGGCGCTGACGCATGAACGTAATGATTAAGTTATTAATTTTTTTAAAATGAAGTTTTTAAAATCAAATTAGTTTTGCGCCAACCTATATTTGAGAAAATTCAATTAGATAGCCTTGAACAACATCACGACCAAAAATACTGTATATTAATCTAATTAAACCTAATCCAGTTTATCCTAAAACTGATTAAAAAAAAAAAATTCTTCTTACTTCACTTTGTTTACTTCAGGTCCCAAAATATCATGAAAAAAACAACCGGATTTTATATCTAAAAATGTAACTAACTTAAACCTACGCATTCTCTTTATTAACAATAAAAACACTTCTTTCCATAAAAAAAAACCTTCGTTATACCATAAACGCCAGAGGTAGAAATTAAACTGCGTGGGTTTTGTTTGTAAAAATAGAAACAATAGAATTATTTCATAAAAAAAAAAAATTAAATGGTATAAAATCAATAGCGAAATTACAGTACGAATGAACTTAAATTGCATTATTTTGAAATGAGAGGAGACCATATCTTTACTAAAAATAAAACCTTTGTTTTTAGCTACATTTAGAACACACTTTCTAAATTGGTTTAAATATAAACTTAAAATAATGTATGAACGAAAAGAAATTCAGTATTTTTTTATAATTACATTCCATTTGGTAGAATGGTATAAGAAATCGGGCTAATGCGAAAGAAATGAATATACACAGTACATCTCACTATGTGTGTGCTTTGAGATTTTTTAACATCCTTCGCGAAATCTAAGATTATATTACGGAGGGAAACTACAACCTAACGTGGGATCCGAACCATGGTTCAGGGGTTCGAGCCTTCGAGCCCCTAAGGTGCTGGTAATAATAATAACTAGCAGAAACCCGCAAAATATTTGCGGTCAAAATCGTATCTTTAAAAGATTGCAACATTACTTCTTTAAATACACGATTTCTTGTTATTCTTTCACCAAACACTTTAACGGGATCGAAACTTCTCACTCTAGAAAAAGCTACATAAAGCTGTCCATGTGTAAAAACAGGGTTAGGAATAAAAATACAAAACATCTGCGGTGAAATTGCTAAAGGAAATTTGGGAAGCCAGACCTCTTTATTACGTTTACTCGCAATCCAAGATGGACTGAAATCGCTGAAAGCATTAAAGCTTATCAAAGACCAGAACATAGGCCGGATATTGTTGCGAGAGTTTTTCACGTGAAACTAAAAGAGCTGCTTCATGATTTAACGATAAAACATATACTCGGGAAGCCAAGTGCATTTTCGTACGCAGTTCATGCCCCTTCAAATTTCAGCTAACTGAACCAGCCAAAAATTAACGGGTTGGAGTTTCCCACATGCCCCACACCCCACACCCCCTTTCGCCTAAACAAACCAAACGGAACATTTTTTTCTTCTATGAACTTTTTCTCTATCTGGCTCTGTTTAAAAGTTGCTCGTGTGTGAACGAAAAAATAAATATATTTAAGATCCTCCCAGAACAGAACCAACCTTTTCCAACGGTGTAAGGATGAGTGCCCTTCGTTGAGCGGTTTCCAGAAAACCGCCGGATAGACAGAAACCCAGACAGAAGGACAGAAACTGCGTATTATTATTATTATTATTATTATAGATACGGAGTTTAGCGCAATGGCTGCATTAGTTGGGCTGAAGTTAGATTTATCTATAAGTTAGGTTGTGTTAAGTTAGGTTAGGTTACTATGGGCTTTCTGCGAGTATTTTTTGTTTATATTTTCGTGGGTATCACTATGGAGAGAAGTGACAAATCGATCATTCAAGTTAAAGTGATTAAATGTGTATACAAAATATTTTTACGAGTTATTTTATCCTTTGTGTCAACTAGCAACAAATTAAAAACGAAGATGGTATAATTTTGTAGTGAAATAAATACTATAATCTACCATCATATAATGTTTTATAAGTTATACCCTTAAATACTTCAGAGAAACTCTGCATTCTCGTGAAAGCATACCCTAACTTAAAAAATAAAAATAAAATAAAAAAACTTGCATCGGCCGGGAATCGAACCCGGGCCTCCCGCGTGGCAGGCGAGAATTCTACCACTGAACCACCGATGCTGCAGAACTTAGTGCCTCACCGCTGAAGTTAAATAATAACAACATAAAATTACTAGAAGTACTAATATTATCTCTAGAGTATAAAATCAAAGTCATGATGCACAGTTTATGATAATTATTTCAAATGATGTTATTATATTTTAAAAAATACAATTAAAAAATCAAGGGATTCTAAAAAGTCGCTATATGTAAAATCTCTTCATGATATTATGTTTTCTAGTAATTACACCACTCAGACTGTTATATTTATAATCCTATTACTTACATCATCATCATAGCAACAGTACATAATATTCTGTTATTACAGTATATCACCTTCAATAAGAGTTTAGGTAACTTTAGAAAATGAAAATGGCGTACAAAATAAAATTAAAACAATTATCTCCCCGGCGGGGAATCGAACCCCGGTCTCCCGCGTGACAGGCGGGGATACTCACCACTATACTACCGAGGAACGACATGATGCGACACACTTCAGTTTTAAATCTTTTCAGAAACTCGCCAGAGAAATCTGAAATTACTTTGTCTGAAATTACTTTGTATAGTCTTCGACACATTCCAGACGAAATAAGATATATACATATATCTTATGCATGTACGAGTATGAATCTAACTTACTAACATATTCTCTCTCTCTCTCTCTCTCTCTCTCTCCCTCTCATTTCAGAGTACATACTGTATATGAATAGACAATGAGTAATACAGAAGTTAAATTACAGGAATAGGAAGTACAGTAAGTCGAGAGTACATTGTTTAGAACCAAATACATTACAACAGTTGTTGTTTAGGTTAATCACTAATAATATAATTAGTGTTTCAGGAATGGCAAATGTACTGCTATAAGCTTTCATCATTCATAGATGCGTTATAAAAAGGCTAAGACTAAAGAAGTTAAATCCAGCGGATAAGTACATAGGGGTAAGTATACATGGGATACGTATATAGGGGTAGATGACCTATCGAATGACCACTTAAAATATACCATTGACGTAGTATGTCTGCATATATCATTGCTCGGTGCTCTTCCAATATGTGCTCTACCTTAAAATTTACATTCCAATACGTGATCTACCTTAGATTATTCGGATTAGCAGCAGGTACGTTAGTTAGCCTTATAAGGCTAACTAACGAAAATATCACGACTTAACCGAACCAATCGTCAAGGGCGTATAGTTGACCTAACGATTGGTTAGGTTAAGTCATGATATTTTCGTTAGTTAGCCTTATAAGGCTAGTTTCACGGTAGAGCACGTATTGGAATATGGTAGATCACAGTTTCGCGGTAGAGCACATATTGGAAGAGCACCCATTGCTCTTATCAGCCATGCTTGCTCATAGCTATATCCCTGCAGAGTTCATGAGGGTATATATATCTTGCCCCTGGTCAAAAATAAGTATGGAGACATTCTGTCCAGCAATAATTACAGGCCTATTGCTGTCGCTTCTTGCTTCCTGACTACTAGAAAAACTCTTGTTACTCCGATTAAATGATTACTTATGGAACGGCATCCAACCAAGAGGAGGAGGGTCTGTCTCCCAGGGGCCAGGGTTGACAGAGTTAGAGACGAAGTGGATAGGATTGACGTTGCCTCCAGTCACTCGATGTTGGTGACGATGGTAGGAGGCAACGACTCGTATAGGCCCGATACGAGAGTGCCTGACCTTTTGGAGAGATATAGGGGGTTAATTAGGTCCCTGAAGGCGAGGTCAGATAGGTCTTTAGTTCTAGGTATTACCCCAAGGCACGGGTTGGGTCTTAGGATTACGTCAAAAACAATATTTTTGAATAATAAATTAGAAGAGATTTGTGCTGAGGAAAATGTACCCTTCGTAAAGCTGTGGTCCGAATTCAGTGATCCTAGCCTTTTTATAAAAGATGAGGTGCATTTTAATGAAATAGGTAATGCTAGACTAGGTAGGTTAATAGACGAAAACGTGCGAAAGCTGTATAGGACGAAGCCTTCTTTAAACGTTGTGGGTCCGGGGAATGCGGGCCCGACGTGAAAAATAGTTTAAAACGCGGACCCGTGGTAAAAAATAACTTAAACGTCTTTTATTGTAACGCGCGTAGTATTAGAAATAAATTAAATGAATTTAAGGCGATAATTTATTCCGGCAACTACGATATAGTTGCTATCACTGAAACTTGGTTAAATACCGTGACTCGGGACTTGTTGGGGGAACTTGATGTACCGGGTTTTAAACTCTTTACTAATGATAGGTTACATAGGTTTGGTGGCGGCGTTTTGCTGTACATTCGTAATTCCCTTAGGGCTATCGAGGTCAAGTTAGATTTTCCGGCAGCAATTAATGCGATATGTGTTGAAGTTAGGGCGCGTAGTATTAGTTTTAATTTTGTTGTTGTTTATAGACCTCCCGTTCAACCCCTCGATACAGATACTAGATTTTACTCACTTCTTGGTAACTTTATTGACAATCGGAATAGTATAATTGTCGGAGACTTTAACTGCCCTAATGTTAATTATGAGACTTTTACTGGTAATGAGGAGGGTTTGAGATTGATAGAGTTTATGGAAGATAACTTTTTACGACAGATGGTTACCGAACCAACGCGCGGTGATAATATTTTAGATTTGGTGATGACGAACGGCGAGAATATAGTCGAAGGTTTAGAAGTAGGCGAGAGTTTAGGATGTAGTGATCATCAAATTCTTAGGTTTAAGTTATTGATAGAAAACACTAAGGATAGTAACGCAATAGAAGTCCCTGATTTTCGTAGGGCTAATCTTGATAGTTTTGCGGATAGGATGAGAGTAGTGGACTGGGATAACTTATTTATGGGTAATGACACAAATTTGCATTGGGTAGCGTTTAAAGAAAGTTTTAGGAATATTGAAAGGGAGTTTATTCCTCGTAGGCCCAAGCGCGCTAGAAATCATGGTAGGCCCAAGTGGTGGACTAGGGAAATAGGCAAGTTCATAAACGAGCGTAATAGAGTATAGATTTAATAAGCGCAATGGCACGGCAGCTAACTTTAATAGATATATCGAGCTTAGACGTCAGGTTAAAAGATCAGTTAGGAATGCCAAGCGTAATTTAGAGATACTTATAGCTGCGGATAGTAAACATAATCCAAAAAAGTTTTTTGAATACGTGAATAATCGTAAGCTGATAAAAGATAACATAGGCCCTCTAGTGGATGTTAATGGCGCTTTGGCTTCTGACGCTCAGGCGATGGCAGGTATTTTCAATAACTTTTTTGCGACAGTTTTTATCGTAGAAGACGTAAATAATGTCCCCGACGTGGACGATATCGTTCCATTTAGTAGCGAGACTATTTTGGATGAAATAACTGTTTACGAGGCTGAGATTGCGCACTATATCGATAGGCTAAAAGTTAGCAAGGCTCCAGGCCATGCCGCGACGTTATCGTAGGCCCCTTAACGAAGATTTTTAATCAGTCACTCGAAACGGGGATTATTCCTGAAGACTTCAAATTAGCTAACGTCACGCCTATTTTTAAAAAAGGCGACCGCGCAGTAGCTAGCAATTATAGGCCCATTAGCTTAACGTCAATTGTCGGTAAACTTTTGGAATCCGTAGTTAGGGATCGTATCATCGATCACTTAGACAGTAGAGATTTGATTAATAGTAGTCAGCATGGGTTTCGACACCATAGGTCTTGTTTAACTAATTTGTTAGAATTTTATAACGAAATAGTGCGCGAATATGATAGGCATAGAGCGCGGACGTTATTTATTTAGATTTTAAGAAGGCGTTCGATACAGTTCCGCATAGGAGACTAATTGCGAAGGTCAAAGCGCACGGTATACGCGGTCAGGTAGCTAACTGGTTAGAAGAATGGCTTCGTGCTAGGAGGCAGAGGGTCGTAGTTAATGGTAGTGAATCGGGGTGGTTAGATGTAGGTAGCGGTGTCCCACAGGGTTCTGTGTTAGGCTCATTGCTATTCTTAATTTACATTAACGACATAGATGTAGGATTGACTAGTAACGTGTCAAAATTCGCGGACGATACTAAAATAGGCGGTAAGGTTGTTAACGAGGACGATAGAAATAGGATCCAAGACGATGTAAATAGGATTATGGAGTGGACAGATAAGTTGCAGATGCAATTTAACGTAGACAAATGTAAAGTTTTGCATATAGGTTCTCGTAACAATAATTACACGTACACGATGGATGATAGGGAGTTGGCGAGCGTTGACGAGGAAGTGGATTTAGGCGTACGCGTATCTAAGGATTTAAAGGTTAGGAACCAGTGCCTGGAGTCTTGCGCAAAAGCTAATAGGATGTTAGGCTTCATAGCGCGTAATTTCGAATTTAAATCGAAGGATATTATATTGCCCCTTTACAAGTCCTTAGTCAGGCCTCATTTAGAATATGCCCTTCAGTTTTGGTGCCCGTACTTGCGTGAGGATATTGATAGGTTAGAAAGGGTTCAGCGTCGTGCCACGAAACTAATTCCGTCATTGCGCAACAAGCCTTATGAAGATAGGATTAAAGAGTTAGACCTGTATTCACTCGAAACTAAGAGATTAAGGGGGGAGCTTATTGAAGTTTTCAAAATCGTTAATAACATCAATAACGTAAATTTTGACAAATTGTTCACTTTCGATAATAGTAACTCGTAATAACGGATTTAAGTTGTGTGGCAGACGTTTCATTACTAATATCGCTAAAAACTTCTTTACGTTTAAAGTAATTGATAAATGGAATAATCTTCCCGCGCCCGTCGTTAACTCTACCAGCGTTAATGTGTTTAAGAACCGTCTTGACAGACATTTTAAAAATATTAACGTTGTTTAAAATAAAAAAAATAAAAATTAGCAACAGGAGCTCTGGGGGTGGTGGTCGAGGATGAGTCTGTTGACGATTAATGCCAGCTTGTGACATGCCAGCGTGTGATGCCAACAATAAAATTATTAAAAAAAAAAAAAAATTAGAGTAACACGAACGTAGATGTAGCTCGTAGCGTAAACTAACCCACTTTTTGTTTAAGTTTACCTACTTTTTTTTTTTTTATCCTCTCCTTACTTTGCATGTCTGTAACTCTCTTTTCTTGCATGTTTGTAGTTTGCATGATATGACAGTGAGTTAAGACTATGTTTGTATGGTTTGTAAGCGTTCTTATTTTACTTCTTTTCATCTTTCACTCCTCTCCTATTCTCTCCGACTATTTTTCTGACTTGTCGGCAGTGGCTTGCGGATGATGATGATGAGTCTCTTTTCTCTTTTTCTGAATGAATGTTAACCCACGAGTGATAGGTGTTCCTCCTTACTTAACCCCTTATTCTCTTCTCTTCTCTTAACTCCCTACTCTTTCCTTTCTCTCGGGCTAACCTTAGAGTGGATCTTAGGGTCTTTGTTAGCCTTAGCTTCTGTAGATCTGTAGATCTCCTAATCAGTTTGGTTTTAAAAGGTCTCACTCAACTGACCTGTGTATCTATGTACATAAAGAAACAATATTTAAATACATTGACAGTAATTCAACTATTTACAGCTGTTTCCTAGATATAAGTAAGGCCACAATACTCTATTTAAAAAACTAGCAGACAGGAAGGTTCCCATGTATCATACATATTAAATTTATTGAAATTTTGGTATTCCCACCAATTTGGGAGTACCGAAATGGAAGACCCACCTAATCTTGGATAAGCCACATTGACATTCAAAAATAATAACAATAAAAGTAAATCAGAAGAACTTGAACTCTTGCTGAGAAAAATTAAAAAGACACCAACGAAGAAACAAATATGGGATGAAAAGAAAAAAGATCCCATAGCTAGAAATGGCAACATGGTTTTGGAAGAAGAAAAGAAGGAGAAGAAGAACAAGGAGGGGCTAGAGACAAAGAAGCCGGAATAAAAAGTTCATTATTGGTGTCAAAAAATTAAATTTTTATCATTTCAAGGTAAGAAGTTCATAAATTTCCCTTCGGTTATTAAATTTAGGTTAAATAAGCTGACATTTCAGCTGTAATTGTTTAACAATAAAGTATGGAAGTCCTGTTTATGGACACATAGCTAGGCTGGTTCATCTTTAGCCTAGGTCTTCCATCTTCAACGTAGCCTAGGCTGTGTTTAGGCTACTCTAGTTGGAGCAGGACCTATTTTTTCCATAACTAATTGGTGGCCCGTGTGGGGAAGGGTTATTTGCTGTGAAAACCTTAACCTTGAATAAAATAACAAAACAGAATTAAAACAAACAAAAAAAATAAAAATTACGCCTTATCAATTTTGATGGTTAATATTGACCAGAATGATAGGCCTAACATTTTGACATCTGAACAGAATTTATTCCATGTTTGGCTTTTTCAGAATTTACTACATATAAATAATAATAAATTACGAAGCCCTAACTAAAAATAAAAATAAGAAATAATTCAAACTTATCATTTGGCCATAAATGTGGTAAAATTCTAGAATAAGGGTAATCCGAAGCCTAGCCTATTTAACCAAAATAAAGCTTAAGTATTGTATACATAATATAAAATAAAGCTTATTTATAGAGTTGAAAGGGTTTTAGGATTTTGGGGACTTATTTTTGGAAAAAAAAATAAACAAAATATGGCTGAAAGTGAAGCAATTGAGGCAAAGATTAAATCATTAAAAAGGAAGAATCAGCAAGGAAGGGAGTCATTACCAGGCTTTTAACTAGCTTTAATAGCAAAGAAAATCCAAATAAAAGGATTATGATACTATTTTGGGTGGTTTAAATAGAATTAAACAGGAAATAATAATTATAGACGAGGAAATTGTTACAGAAACTGATGGATTAAATGTTGGCGAAGAGACATATACAGCACTTTTGTGTGAACAAGAACAGAATATTTTTAAATAGATTCTCATATAAATGAATTATACGCTGCTTTAGATAATCTACCAAATAATTTAGAAGATGCAAAATCAAAGTTTGATTGATGCCTTAGAAATGCATCCATTTCTAATGATGACAATAAACAACTAAAAGCCAAGTTACCAACATTACAAGTACCAATATTTGAGGGTGATCGAACAAAATTTCAGTCTTTTCTGGAAAAGTTTGATAGTTTAATTGGCAACAAAGATTATATATCTGATGTTGACAAATTCAGTTATCTGCTTAATTATTTAAAGGGCCCAGCCCTAAAACTGGTTGATGCCTTACCAGCAATAGGCAGCTCATATAAAATAGCTCTCAAATTACTAGAAAGAAATTTCCTAAATGAAAAAGAAATAGTAAATGATTTAGCAATAAAATTAAAAAATATAAAACCAGCCAAGGATAACCATCAGGATCTGTACAATTTCTATTGTGAAATTGAATGCATGTTAGGTCATCTACAAAATAATGACATAGATCTAGAGAAATCAGCATGGTTTATCCAAGCCATAATATTTGATTGTTTACCTACCCAAATTAGGGATATTTTCCAAAGAATAACGGGAAATACATACCCTACCCTTGGTGAAATAAGGAATGAATTTCCAAATGTTTTGTCAATGTACAAATCTTCAAAGATTAATTCACAAACAAAGATTGATTCACAAATAAACCAAACAAAGATTGATGAACAAATAAACCAAACAAAGAAAATTCAAACAAAACCAAAGCCACAACAACAACAAAAAGATAAATCAGAACAAACAGTGATAGGTCTAACTCCTACACTACAAAATTTTAATGTTACGACAGAATTTGTACGTAAGTGTAAATTTTGTTCGGCTGATGATCACAATAGCACACGATGTACTAAATATGTAGACTTAGAATCCCGGATAAACAGGTGTTCTCAGTTAAACCTTTGTACTAAATGCACAGGTGCAGGACATACTAACAAAGACTGCAAAACAAAAATAAGATTCAAATGTGTTAATTGTGAAAGTTTAAATCATGTCTCTTGTCTTTGTGATTCATTTAAAAATTCAAATAAACAAAACACGAAGAAAAATGAAAAAACATTTAATGGACATGTATCAATAAATAATGTCAATAAAAATTCTAGTGTACTCTACCTACAATAACTTTAGATTTAAAAAATAAAAAAGGTGGGACAACTCCTATAAGATGTCTAATAGATTCTTGTTCCCAACAAACATTTGTAGATCAATCATTAGTTAATCAATTAGGCCTACAAACTCATAAAAATGAACAAGAATTGTGTATAACATCATTTGTCAAAGAAAACGAACAGAAAGAAAAATATAGTACAGTCAATTTAGATCTGGATATACCCACAGAGAATAAAACAACAAACATAGAAGCAGTAGTCATTAAACAAGTTGGTCAACAAAAATTTAAAATACCAAATTTAAAACAAGTAATACAACAACTTAAAAAGCAATATAAAATTGCAGATAGAAATTTAAATGATGATACAATAGATAATGTTCAAATGTTAATTGGAGCTGATTATATTCACTTAATTCAGAAGGGCATAGTCAGAATAGGAGATGGGATAGCTCTAGATACTCACTGGGGTATAGCTCCACTGGGACACATAGATAAATATAAAATAACAATGAAAAATAAAAATATATGACTAACAAACTCGCCCTATTATGACAAGGTCTTACACAACTCAAATAATGACATAAATACTGAAATATTAAATAAATCATTAACAACTGAAGAATTAGATAAAGGTGTACAACAGCTCTGGCTATTAGAGTCAGTGGGGGTGCAAGATGGTGATCATACAGACGAAAATCAATTAATGGTTGAAAATTTTGAAAATACCATCATGTATGAAAATGGCCATTATTCAATTGAACTACCTTGGAAGATCAATAGTCCAAAATTAAATGATAATCTAAAGGTAGCTAAAGGTCATCTCTATAATTTGATGAAAAGATTAAAAAATGACAATAGAATTAAAATGTATGATGATGTTTTCAAGGACCAGTTGAAAAAGGCTTCATTGAGGAAGTTAAAGATCACCCCTTTAAAAAAGACAACTGCCATTATCTTACTCACACAGGAGTCTATAGAAAGGATGCACCCACAACAAAACTTAGAGTTGTGTATAACTGTAGTCTTAAAGATGGCAATAAGCATAGCTTGAATGACTGTCTCATAGAGGGGCCTAATCTTATTTCAGACCTTGTAAAAATCCTTCTAAGATTTAGATTAGATGACTATGCAGTTCAAAGTGATATAAGCAAAGCTTTTTTGAGAATTCATCTGAAAAATGACTATGACAAAGATCAACTAAGATTCTTGTGGTTTAATGATCCATATGACTTAAATAAAGGGTTTAAAACATTTAAATTTAATGTGGTTTTGTTTGGGCAAATGCAAGTCCTAGTTTACTGGCTTTAACCATCAAACATCACTTAAATTTGTATGATGAAAATGATTTAACTGTTCAGTTCTTGAAAGATCACTTCTATGTAGATAACCTTGTAGGATCAACCAAAACAGAGTCAGAATTAAATGAAGTTTACATAAAAGCAGATAAAATAATGAAAGAAGGTAATTTTGAATTAAGAGAGTGGATCACAAATAATGAGAGACTAAATCAAAAAATAAAATCAGAAGACAAAGGATTGACAGAACCAACAAACAGGGTGAAAACATTAGGTATGATCTGGGATTTGAACTCAGATTCTAAAGTTCATGACTCACTCTGCAGGATTTCTCCATGAAGCCTACCATGATGTAAACATCACAAATACATATATTTGGCTTGACACTCAAATCTGATTGGCATGGATCAACTCTGATGAGTTAAACTCAAAAAACATCTTTGTCCGTAACAGATTAAAGACATAAAAGAAGCTACACAAAATTCGGACATAACCTTCAGATACATTCCAACAAAACAAAATCCTGCAGACTTTCTTACAAGAGGATTATCCTGTAAATTACTAAAATCGAAAAAAAATTGGTTTCATGGACCTGAATTGATTCAGGATGAAACAATGTGGCCAGCAGAACAAATCAATGTAAAGCTTAACATGATAACCACAAATAAAGTTGAGCCACTGTTAGATTATAACAATTATTCTGACTTTGGCAAACTTGTAAGGGTAACATCTTATGTCTCAGATTCATTCACAACTGTTTAAAGAAAATAAATAAACAAAGAAATAATGATAATGAAATGTATGCAAGTCTAGCTACCAAATATTGGATTAACCACATACAACAAACAGAATACAAAAATGAAATAGATTTTCTAACAATTGGTAGATAAATGAACAAAGTACCCTCTGTGGTAATAAACTTGAATCTCTACATTGACAAAGATGGCTTATTAAGATGTAAGGGTAGATTAAACAAATCACAAATCACATATAACAGTAAACAACCCCTTCTTCTTCCTAGGTTCCATTACATTACAACCGTAATTATTAGGGAGAAACACAATGGACTTTATCACATAGATGTTCCACAAACATTAAATGCCATTAGAAAGTTGTATTGGATACCCAAAGGCAGAATGACTGTAAAGACAGTTTTGAATAACTGTCACCTGCAAAAGGATTCATTCCATATCTTTCAGAAAGACCAATCCTCCTGATTTGCCAACAGAGAGAGTCACCTTTAATAGGCCTTTTGAAACAGTTGGCATGACTTTAAAGGAAGTTTGACTGTTGGTCTGGGAACAACAGAACAAAAAATGTACATCATACTTTACACATGTTCATCTTCTAGAGCAGTCAGCTTAGACATAGTGAGTGATCTCTCTGCAGAATCATTTGTCTATAGCTTTAGAAGACTTTGTGCTAAGCATTCTTTACCCAACATTGTTTGGACAGATAATGCAACATATTTCAAGGCTGGTGAAAACCAAATAAATGACATATTACAAAATTCACATACCATAACATATCTACAAAATAAGAAAATAAAATGGAAATACATACATCCTGTTGCATCACCATGGTATGGAGCAATCTGGGAAAGGAATATCCAAACAATAAAGAATTGCCTAAAGAAATCAATAGGTAAAAAACAAATTGAATTCTTTGAACTTCTCACTCTCATTAGTGAAATTGAGAATGTTGTCAATAACAGACCTCTTACTTATGTAGGGGATAATATTAATGATGTAGAGCCTCTCACCCCAAATCATTTGATTAAGGGAGAAGTCATTAACCCTCTACCTGATTACAATATCTACTTGGATGATCCACCTTGGAGTGATAATAATCATGATTTTCAAAATAGATTATCACAAATAACAAATATAAAAACAAAATTTAAAAAGCAATGGAGTGATGAATACCTTGTTGGGTTGAGAAAAAGGCATAAATATATACAAAACAAAGACTGGGTTAATGAAATCAGGGTAGGAGATGTAGTTCTAATTAGACAAAATACACCAAGACAGTGTTGGCCACTAGGTAGGGTTTTAGAACTAAAAACTGGGGAAGATGGATTAACCAGGGTTGTAAAACTTAAAACCGCTTCAGGTGAAACTATAAAAGATGTATCACTCTTATACCACCTAGAAGTAGGACCAACTACTGTTAACAAAAATCTATAATAGATTCTGATGATAATCAAAATTTGACCCAAACTCTACCAAACCTAACCTGTTCAATAACCTATACCACAAATAGTAGACCACAACGTTTAACTGCCCTACAAGCTAGGGTTAAGATGGGTTAACAAATATTAAAGACAAAAATTGGGTTTCACATGCAATTTTTCATTTCTGGGAATGGGACGGTTCAGCGCCGCCATTTCAGCGCCGCCGTTTCAGCACCGCCGTTTCAGCGCAAGGCCATTTCAGTGCCAGACGATTCAGCGCCAGGATTTTTCAGCGCCACAATATTTCGAAGGAAAAGCAAACAACTTTAAAATAAGAAATTTACTAATGTAAAATGAATACGTCATTTAAAACTAAAAAAAATATTAGTTTAAAATATTTCAATGCAAAAGCAAACAACTTTAAAATAAGAAATTTATTAATGTAAAATGAATACGTCATTTAAAACTAAAAAAAATATTAGTTTGAAATTAATTTTAAAAATTGTGCGCTATTCCACGTAAGAACTCTCTACTTCACTTCTATTTCCATATTCTGAAACGATTTTAAATATTCTTTCGTCCGCTTTTCTGAACTTTTGTAATTTAACTTGAAGGATCATGCCCAGCTAAAAGTTTTTCAAAATATTCGTCGCGTCCTTTTTGAACTCTATGCAGCGTATCGATGAACTTCCATATGGTCGGGTGGAACATCCCTAATTCACTACGCAATCTTCTATTTGCTGCTTCAGCATGATTATTTGTTCTATCTTCCTCACGTAATGTAGGTTGAAACATATTCCACATCTCCGCTGGAAACAATGGTTGTCTTCTACCAGTACCCCTTCTGTTTGGACGACCAATGTAGTTCTCTTCAAACCAGTTTAAAAGTGGAAGCAATTCCTCTGGTAATTCCATTGCTAGGGCGTCTACATGATCGTCAATGTCGTTAATAGGTACGAACGCTACAGCCGGTACCATTTTAGCACTTAATGTAAAATCTGGATTGGTATTAAATGAATGCATGAGACCCATCCTGCTAATTTGTTTTATTATATTTTGTGATAAATGGAATAAGCAGCCTCTAATTTCTACTTCATGAAAGCAGTCTTTCATAGCTGTAAAAGCTGCCTGTTGGAAATCACAAAGGATTGAGTCCGGTCCTACATTGGTACCAACTCTTTAATCAATTTGAACATCCGTACATAAGTTGCACGCTGCTTATTTTGTAAGAGTACATATAGTATGGGGTGAACACCACCATGTTTCTTGACCATAATAGTATAAACTTGATAAAATAATTGAGGTGCTATTGCAAAGGTTCCATCGGCGTACCATATTTTTGAAGTTGCTAAATGTTGCAACCAACCAAATATAATAATTCTGTTGTGGCCCCTTCCACTATCACTCAAGCAAAATTTTTCCTCTGTATCTGGTGTTGGTTTATATATTTTGTATTCGTGTGGTAATTCCAAATCCTGAATGTTTCGGGGATTGTCAGGAACATCATTTACTTCATTCCGTTTTCGACGAATAATTTTACGCAAAGCTTGCCTATTTGGTACTTGCGCGATTCTGGCTTGGGACATATTTTCTAAGCATTTGTTAATAATTATGCTGGGTGGTTCACAAGTTTTCTCAGCCTGTTTTCTTACCTCTGTTTTTGCTTTTTCTACTTCAATTGCCACTGCAGATGGTGGATGTGTATGCTCGTTAAGTTCCTTTATTACTTGTGCATTCATTGTATGAATTTTTGCCTTGTATCGTCCATCTTCATGACATCGGCAAAACTTAACGTTATTGTCTGTCTTACTTACTTTGTCAAATCTATATAAATATCCAGCATGACAGAATTTATCTTTTCCTCTTTTACTTTGAACTAATTGGGCCATGGCTAAATATTTGAAAATAAAAAAAGCACACTGCACACATAGTAGCAAACAGCAATTTTTTTTAAAGAACACGTCAGAGAACTTTCTTTTCAACTCATAGAACAAAAGTATAATGAAAAAGGGTCGAAGAAAATGTGTAACCAAACAGACATAGATTCCGAGGTTGTTAGAAAGTTAGTTGGTTGGTTGGCTATGACATAGATTCAGACATAGATTCCGAGGTTGTTAGAAAGTTAGTTGGTTGACTACGACAGCACAGCACCCAAACCTCTCAATTTATTTGGGATATGTGGTGTCATATTATTTTCCCAAATAAACTGGAACGCAGTAGTACTGTACTGTCGTATTTTACGACAGTAAACACCATACAAAGCATATTTCCTCTTATCATAAATAACTAAAATTTGGGTCCGAGTCAAGTTTAAGGGAAAAGAATTGATTCGAAAAAATTAAATATTGTGGCGCTGAAAAATCCCGGCGCTGAATCGTTTGGCGCTGAAATGGCCTTGCGTTGAAATGGCCTTGCCCTGCGGCGCTGAAACTGCGGCGCTGAATCGTACCTAACCATTCTGGTTGGCCCCAATGTGTGGAAAATTTGGGAGTACCGAAATGGAAGACCCACCTAATCTTGGATAAGCCACATTGACATTCAAAAATAATAACAATAAAAGTAAATCAGAAGAACTTGAACTCTTGCTGAGAAAAATTAAAAAGACAAACGAAGAAACAAATATGGGATGAAAAGAAAAAAGATCCCATAGCTAGAAATGGCAACATGGTTTTGGGAAGAAGAAGAAAAGATCGCAATAAGAACAAAGAAGGAGAAGAACAAGGAGGGGCTAGAGACAAAGAAGCCGGAATAAAAAAGTTCATTATTGGTGTCAAAAAATTAAATTTATATATCATTTCAAGGTAAGAAGTTCATAAATTTCCCTTCGGTTATTAAATTTAGGTTAAAGAAGCTGACATTTCAGCTGTAATTGTTTAACAATAAAGTATGGAAGTCCTGTTTATGGACACATAGCTAGGCTGGTTCATCTTTAGCCTAGGTCTTCCATCTTCAACGTAGCCTAGGCTGTGTTTAGGCTACTCTAGTTGGAGGAGGACATATTTTTTCCATACCGTTAGGTGGGGCAATGTACTATCCGAATGTTTTGGCTTTTCTTGCGGGGTGAGACAAGGCTCCTTGCTCTCCCCTATGCTGTTTAATGTGTATATTCACGGATTAATTGCTTCATTTAATGAGGCAACAGTGGGATGTTGTATAGATAACACAAGGATAAATAACTTAGTTTATGCTGATGATATGGTGTTAATAAGTCCTTCTGTTAAAGGTCTGGATCGGCTACTAAAAGTCTGCGAAGTGGATTCGCAGAAACATGATATTCTTTTTAATGTTACAAAAACTAAGGTTATGCAATTTCATCCTAAAAGCTGTAATCAGCCAGCTGATATAAGGTTTAAAATGAATGAAGTAATTGAGGAAGTACAAGAGTTTAAGTATTTGGGTCAAACTATTACCAGCTCCTTGAGTGATGACTCGGATACAAGAAATCAATCTTGAAGCCTCTGTGCTAAAGCGAATATGACTATAAGGAACTTTCGGTTCTGTACAAGTGAAGCTAAAGACACTCTTTCGTACTTTCTGCAGTAATATATACGGACAGCAACTCTGGGTGAATTATAAAAAAGATTCTGGCAGAACCCTAAATTTGCTGTACAACAGGTCTTTTAGACTCTTACATAAATTATCCCCGAGATGCTCAGCTTCACAAATGTTTGCCACCCGCAATGTCCCGAGCTTCTGGGATGTAACAAGACGTGCTCAATACAGTCTAATGCAAAGAATTAAAAAATCAACCAACCCGATTAGCCAAGCTATCCATGAGTCCTGCCGTTTATCCTCTAAGCTATGGAATTCTTGGTACGAAAACGTCTGTCTGTAGCTCCACTTAACCACGACATTACTGTATTATTTCTAATCAACTGTATATATTTCTATTCTTAGTATGTGAACTGTCATTGTATTAATAATATTTGTCATATGGACTATAGTCTACCAATAAACATTTTCATTTTCATTCATTAATATATAGTTTTAAGCAATTTCAAATATACAAATAATTTTGGCAGGATAAGGTATATTTTTGTCATTTTTATCTTAGAACTTTAATTTCAAACTTTTTTGGTGAAAGTCCATACCGGCACTTTTTCCCCCTCTTCAAGATATATATATAATATATATGCAAATAACTGCAATGACCGCGCAGTATATAAATGAATAGAAACGACATAAGTATTAAGGAACGTTTCTGCACACGAGGAGGAGAGATAACGAAAATGAAAAATGAGGCGAACCGCCTGGGAACGAACCCAGGCCTTCCAATGCCGGTCGGACGCTCTACCATTATGCTACGGACCTCACTCAATCACAAATCGAAATTCTCCCAAATAGGGCAGAAACCAATGCCCTCAGAGAGCACCCTCGCAAATCGTGAATATGCGCAAATAACTGCAGAAACGTTCCTTAATACTTATGTCGTTTCTATTCATATATATATATATATATATATATATATAGGGTGTCCCATAAGTCCAGCATCATAGGATTATTAGGATAAATTCATATTTCTATTTCTACAAACCATAATTCCATATTTTTCTCTTTCTACAGGCCATAATGTCTGTGAGCAAGGAAGAACGAATCAGATAATTCTACTCATAGGAATTTAACAGACTGCATCCAGACCGCGGGCCAATAACACAGAGTCGTGTGTCTGGATGCAGTCTGTTAAATTCAGCAGCGGCCTCTCTTTGACTCCGATTTCCTATGAGTAGAATTGTCTGGATTCGTTCTTCCTTGCTCACAGACATTATGGCCTGTAGAAAGAGAAAAATATGAATTATGGTTTGTAGATATAGAAAAATATGAATTTTTCCTATGATGCCGGACTTATGGGACACCCGATATATATATATTATATATATATATATATACCGGTATACGTATACCTGTTAATCTAGCCGGAGTTTCGCTCGGTAATACCTTATCGCATGGAGGTCACGCTCGTGGCCCTACCTTTAGACTGGTTTGGTGAAAGAGAGAATTAGATAGATTGCTTTCTTGAGCTCTCCATCTCACATGGGCAGGTACACCCCGCTCATATATATATATCTGTGTGTGTGTGTGTGTGTGTGTGTGTGTGTGTGTGTGTGTGAAAAATTATTATCTGCTAAATAATTGCTATGTTTATAATGCATGTATACTCGTATAATTTGCAATCAATATTAAAGTGAAGTGAAGCACTTTAATATTGATTGCAAATTATATATGCATAATAAACAGCAATCTTGCATGTAAAAACTATGACGTAAACATTTGGCTTATAACAAAGTGGAAAACCATTAGTCTCTCCTAATAATAGAGGTAAGTTGGACAACTCACTTCTTATTTACATTCAATCTATAAATAATTTTGTATTTTAAAACGTAAGCGATAAGAGGTGAAATTAAATTAGAATTTTTATTCTATTTTTTATTATATATACAATATATATATATATATATATATATATATATATATATATATATATATATATATATATATATACTGTATATATATATAGATGCAGAAGGTATATTTATTGTGATAATTGATAAGGGGGGGCGAACTGCCAATTAAATTAGTTTAACAATTAAATACACTAATTGAAAAATGACAATGGGTTAAGCTTTCAACATTTTATATATATATATATATATATATATATATATATATATAATGAACACGAAGTGGAACATAAGGAATATAAGGAACATGAGTGGAGTTGCAGCGGACATCTTCAAAAGAAGATTAGACACCTGGCTCAGAGCAATCCCCGATGAGCCGGCCGTACCTGGTTATGTGAGGTAGAGAGTACAAGAAACCAACTCACTACTTCACCAGGCCAACTCAAGAGGAGGGGCGACAAGCTTGACCTTTGTGAAATGAGGAATCATCGCGCGGAACATTTGAAAGGTTGAAAGGTGTATATACCTTACCTTACAACCTTACAAAGGTTCCGCGTGATGATTTCTCATTTCGCGAAGGTCAAGCTTGTCGCCCTCCTCTCGAGTTGGCCTGGTGAAGTAGTGAGTTGGATTCTTGCGCTCTCCACCTCACATAGCCAGGTACGCCCGGCTCATCGGGGATTGTTCTGAGCCAGGCGTCTAGTCTTCTTTTGAAGATTTCTACTGCAACTCCCTTCGTGTTTCTTAGGTCTTTGGGCAACTGATTAAACAGTTTTGGTCCTCTCACTACAAAACTATTTTCTTTCAGGGTTAAGGATGTTCCCTGTCTCGCCTTCAATTTGGGAATACGACACAGTCTACCGCTTTCTACTTTCCATCGTTGTTTGGGAGAGTTATGGGATTCAGAGTAAGATTAGGGACTAGTTTCTCCATTATTTTCCAAGTGTAAATAATGGTGTATCTCTCTCTCTCCTTTCCAGTGAATAAAGGTCTAGTTCTCGTAACCTTTCCCAGTAATTTAGTTCTTTGCACCCATTGATCTTGGCTGTGAAGCTTCTTTGGATCCCCTCCAGCTGTCTAATGTCTTCTTTTTTATATGGGGAAGTTAGGACCGAGCAGTATTCTAATTTGGGTATTATCAGGGTTTTCAGTAGAGGAATCATTACATTCCTATCCCTTCGTTTAAAAGTTCTCACTATCTGACCCGTTATTCTCTTTGCTCTGTTTACTGCTATATATATATATATATATATATATATATATATATATATATATATATATATATATATATATATATGTATGTACGTACGTGTGTCTGTAGCGGTTACTGTAGTGGCAGAGACGTTTTCAAATACTTTAGCGATGTTCCATCAACACAAACACGACCAACATGACGTCACAGAATATTTCAAGGCATCACACGTCAACTTCGTTACAAGGAATCGGTAAATATATATATATAATATATATATATATATATATATATATATATGTGTGTGTGTGTATAGTGTTGTGTATAACATACAAACCAGAGTAAACAAAGATACAGCAAAAAAAACTGTAGTATACCTTTTCAAAACTTTATTGAAACTGAATATAAAAACGTATCAATATCCCCATACATATATAATATATATATATAACGTAAAGAACGACGCTTGTATAGGAGAATATTCCGCGCAAGATGAGAGCGAGAGAACGAAAGAAATGAAAAATGAGGGAACCCCGGCAATCGAACCCGGATCTTCCGATTGCCGGTCAGATATGATAACCATTACACCACGGGCCTCACTCAATCAAATGCCGTAATTCCTCTACATACGCGCAGAAACCAATGCCCCAAAGGGGCACCTTCCGCATGCCGTACATTATATACATTTAAACTGCAAACACGCAGTATAATTAACGTAAAGAACGACGCTTGTATAGGAGAATATTCCGCGCAAGATGAGAGCGAGAGAACGAAACAAATGAAAAAATGAGGTATGCGCGTATGTAGAAGAATTACGGCATTTGATTGAGTGAGGCCCGTGGTGTAATGGTTATCATATCTGACCGGCAATCGGAAGATCCCGGGTTCGATTCCCGGGTGGTTACCTCATTTTTTCATTTGTTTCGTTCTCTCGCTCTCATCTTGCGCGGGATATTCTCCTATACAAGCGTCGTTCTTTATATTAATTATACTGCGTGTTTGCAGTTTAAATGTATATAATGTACGGCATGCGGGAGGTGCCCCTTTGGGGCATTGGTTTCTGCGCGTATGTAGAGGAATTACGGCATTTGATTGAGTGAGGCCCGTGGTGTAATGGTTATCATATCTGACCGGCAATCGGAAGATCCCGGGTTCGATTCCCGGGTGGTTACCTCATTTTTTTCATTTGTTTCGTTCTCTCGCTCTCATCTTGCGCGGAATATTCTCCTATACAAGCGTCGTTCTTTACGTATATATACTGCGTGTTTGCAGTTTAAATGTATAATATATATATATATATATATATATATATACACTCGTATTTGTTTATTTATTTTAATCACGGCTCACGCACAACTCTCAGATATTCAGGGTATGATTTCAGCAACCATTCAAACAAATCTCTGTCATGTTGAAGTTCTTGGAGGATAGTTTTAATGTGTTGAAGGAGGACCTCCTGAGAATATCGGTCCGGACCAAGTGCCTGCAGCATCAGATCTTCTACTTTCGCCTTGAAAATCTCTCCATAATGCTTTGCTACGTTTAGATCAGGTGAATTTCCTGGCCATTGGATCCCATCAAAGTAATCAATCTCAGAGTCTCTCAGGAGTTGTTGGGTGGCATTTGCACGGTGGCATGGGGCACTATCATGATGATAAACCACTTCCGAGGTGTCTATTACATTTTGTGGATCCGAAAAAAATGGAATAAAAGTTTCTGTAAGAATAGTCTACCGATAATATGCGTCATCCGATGAAGCACTTTTTTGATCACCAACATCATTTTGACAGCAGTGAAGCAAATGAATATACAACTGCAACGAGATTTTTCTGCAAAGCTGTTGATAATGCTCATAGTCTTCTGTATCTTCTAAGGAAAGAAACTACACTCTCTCATTTTGATAATTTGGCTGACGAACAGTCCAAACGAAGAATTCATCACTTGGTTCCACAATCCACACGCATGAAATCACCTTCCCACAGATGCAGAAAATCGCAAAACCAAAGTCGATATTTGATGCTCCTTGGAGATATCATTGGCTTTTGGATCGCATAGAAAAAAAATGCAGTCCTTGCTTCGTACCATATCATTGAATTGTTGACCGGTCAACAGCCTTCTTTCTACTCTTCAAAATGATTTTGGCAAATTGCCGTCCTTTGCCACTGTTTTCAGTCACAATTTTGCTTTCCTGCGACAGGTTTTGGGCCTGACTTCGCCAAATTTTGTAAAGCACGAGTCAAATCCTTTCTTCCATTTGTCAGTTATCCATCTTTCACTACAACGAAGTTTTTTGGGCAAATTCGAAGGAATTCCATAAAATCACATTTAAAATAGATCATATATATACTATATATATATATTATATATATATATATATATATATATATATATATATATATATATATATATATGTGTGTGTGTGTGTGTGTGTGTGTGTATAGTGTTGTGTATAACATACAAACCAGAGTAAACAAAGATACAGCAAAAAAAACTGTAGTATACCTTTTCAAAACTTTATTGAAACTGAATATAAAAACGTATCAATATCCCCATACATATAATATATATATAACGTAAAGAACGACGCTTGTATAGGAGAATATTCCGCGCAAGATGAGAGCGAGAGAACGAAACAAATGAAAAAATGAGGGAACCACCCGGGAATCGAACCCGGGATCTTCCGATTGCCGGTCAGATATGATAACCATTACACCACGGGCCTCAATCAATCAAATGCAGTAAAATATATATATATATATTATATTATATTAGTGGTGGGTGGACCAGATATCCGCATCACTTTTAACATCCGCATCCGCACTTCTGACTGCTGACCTCAAATAAATTATGCAATTTACAATTAAATTAGCTTATAAAGTAGCTTATAAGGCCCAGTCATGCACATTTAATGTAACGCATTAATCATTAATGAACAAACAAATATATAAACCTCAAAATATAAATATCATTAAATCAACAAACACCGCTTGTGCCGCTGTGCGTACTCCACTGATTTTTTTTTTACAGCAACACAGTAACTTTTCAGAATGAAATTGTTCGTATAAGATCAAGCAGTCTATCGTGTTTCGAACAAGATTATTGTAAATAAATACAAAAAATACAAAAGATGCAAAAGAGTTGGGTCCACGTCCCGCATCCTGGTAAAACAGAAAATTGAATGAAACTTGTTTCATTGAATTTTCTTTGGCTGAAACTCTTGAGAAAGTTATTATTTTTATCATAATGAAAACATTAATATTAATTTTAATTCTTATGCATTGCCTACCATAATAGTAATATCACGAAATTTGAAAAATTATGTCATATATTCATAATTCTATATTATATTGATAGATTAACTAAATATCCGCATCCGCGGATATTGGAATTAAAAATCCGCATCCACATCCGCATCCGCAGATGTTGAAAAACTGACATCCGGTCCACCACAAATATATACCTTTCAACCTTTTAAATGTTCCGTGCGATGATTCCTCATTTCACGAAGGTCAAGCTCATCACCCCTCCTCTCGAATTGGCCTGGTAAAGTAGACAGTTGGTTTCTTGTACTCTCCACCTTACAGAGAAAGGTACGCCCGGCTCATCTCGGATTGTTCTAAGCCACGCGTCTAATCTTCTTTTGAAGATGTCCACCACAACCACTCGTGTTCCTTAATTCCTTGTGCAGTTTGTTAAACAGTCTTTTGTCCTTTCACAACAAAACTATTTTCCTTCAGGGTTAAGGATGTTCTCTGTCTAGCCTTTAATTTGGGAACACGATACAGTCTTCCTTTTCTACTTTCCACTGTTGTTTCGGGGGGTTATCAAGTTCAGAGTAAGATTAGGGGCTAGTTTCTCCATTATTTTCCAAGTGTAAATAATGGTGTATCTCTCTCTTCTTCTTTCCAGTGAATATAGGTTTAATTCACGTAACCTTTCCCAGTAATTTAGCTCTTTGCACCCATTGGTCTTGGCTGTGAAGCTTCTCTGAATCTTTTCGAGCTAACTAATGTCTTCTTTTTTATATGGGAATGTTAAGACCGAGCAGTATTTCAAGCAGTATTTATTTTGGGTATGATTAGTGTTTTCAATAGAGGAATCATTATATTCCTATCCCTTCGTTTAAAGGTTCTCAGTATCTGCCCAGTTATTCTTTTTGCTCTGTTGACTCTTATCTTATTTTGTGTTTTAAATTTCGCATCATCAGTCATTACACGTCCTAAATCATTTGCTTTAGAATTTCTCTGAATTTCCTGTCCATTTCGGATACAGTATTCCATGGATTTTAGGTCCTCCCAGTTTCCGTACCTTAACAGTTGAAATTTCTCAGTGTTAAATTTCATATTGTTGTCTTCCGACCATTTGTAGATTCTGTTCATGTCTGTTTGTAGAGATCCTATATCCTCTGGGTTTATTATTTTTTACTGATCTTTGTGTTATCGACAGAGGATGTTACTATGCTGTCTCTGGGAACATCCTCATCTTTGTCAGTTAGCATGATTATGAAGAGTACCTTGTGGTACTGAACTCAGGACATCTGATTCTGATGAAGATATTCTTTGAACTGTAACAATTTGCCGCCGCTCACTAAGAAAATTATATATTCATTTCCCTACTTTTCCTGTTATTCCCATATATTTCAGTTTATGTATTATGATCCCATGTTCACACTTGTCGAACGCTTTGGCAAAGTCTGTGTTTTCATTACTTTCAAGTGCATTACTAATGATGATGTAGTGTTCCATTAGTTGTAATAGGCATGATCTACCTGACTGAAATCCATGTTCATTATATTATCATTTAATTTTTTTGAGTTTCCAAAAAGTCAGATTTTTTCTCTAACTATTCTTTCAAATATTTTAGTGAGATGAGATGTAAGCGACACTGCCTATCGTTTTTGGCCTCGGATCGATCTCCTTTATAGATTGGGACTATGTTCGCTCTCTTCAGGATGCCCGGTATTTCTCCAGTGTCTAGTGATAATCGTGTCCATATCCAATATAGGGGTTCAGCGATTGCATTCTTGCAGTTTTTGATCAGTGTGGCATTCCATTTGTCCGGTCGTGCCGCCGAGTGTGCTTTCAATTTTCCTATAGCTTGTGTAATATCATCTGTTGTAAAGTCGAATCATTGGCGTCGTGCCTATAGGTCCCCTGGACACGAATATTGTTCACGGACAAATCAGAATTTGTTCTTCGAACATCCGATGGACGGGAAAGAGTGTGGGGAAGAACAGGAGAAAGTCCGTGAACGATACTCGTCCCCATTGGACCATAGTCCAATTGACATGCTCACGAGCGAAAACAAGACGAGCATTGCGTAGTATGAGAGAAATTCTGGGCCCATTGTCGGACGTCTAGCATATAAGCCACTTTCCATAAGTCTCCTTCTAACGGTTCGCTCCGATACACTGACGTCTCGAGACCTTTCCAGCTCATTGCGGATGTTTGTGGCAGTCAAGCAACGATCTCGCAAAACACTCAAGACGATGAAACGATCGTCACGGGCAGATGTGCAGCCCGATCTTCCAGATCCTGGTCTTCGGGTGTACTCTCCTGTCTCTACATAACGTGGGTAGACACGTCGAACCGTTGTTCTTGGAATGCCTAGCGCATCGGCGATGTAACGCTAGTTCCGACCATCTTCAATTAGGGCGACGATTCTTGCGACGTTCACGGCACTCAACTCCATTGTAAATGTCCAATTCTGAAACCCAAAAGAATTAGAAGTCTATCTGTTACTAAACGCAAATGCCTACTCCCACTAGTGGAAGAAAAAAGTGTCGCTAGCAGTCTAAGAGCAACTGAATGTCAGACTGTCGAATTCTTAAAGAAGTCGAAAATTTGTTACAGCTAGTGTGTTCGCAGCTGACGTTGTTTTGTCTCGTTATTTGGTTGCCTTATAGACTATATTTTCGAATTTTAAAACTTTTATAAACAGAAGCTTGCCACTTTTTTGTTTTCGCGATATTCCAAATGGGCCGATTTTTCTGCCGGTCAGTGGAGCTAGAGATATTTCTGTTATAAATTAGGTTGCTGTTGTTTGCGAATACCAAATCTAGTGATATATATATATATATATATATATATATATATATAGTGTGTGTGTATATATTATATATATTATATTATATATATATATATATATATATATATATATATATATATATATATATATACAGTGTGTGTGTGTATATATTATATATATTATATATATATATATATATATATATATATATATATATGCACTAGAATCACAAAATAACACGTGACCTTATTAATAAGCAAACAACGACAATATATTGGAATCAAGTGTGATCAAGAATAATGCGGATTTGGTCTTTAATATTAGCCCTGGGTTGTACAAATTAGATTCGTACATTGTCAGTAAGTTGGCGATGGGCCTACTGTTTTCTTAATTGCATTTTTTGCCTCTTAATGGTTTGCCCTGGTTAAATAAATAAATATTATTGTAAGAACTGTTAACATTCTTATGTGTCTATTTTAATTGTAATATTTCTTTCGTGTATAATCTTTGGTTGCTGGGTGGTTTATTGGATATTTGAAGTGGGTGGTTGTTGGGATAACAATTTTTTTCCAGATTGTTTGTTGAAATTTTGTAATAATCTGTAAGACGATGGCAACTTTCCCTTTGTTTTCATTAATTTCGGGCCTCTTAATTTTTCCTATTTCAATTAAATATTAGTGTTAATAACCATTATAATAATTTTTTTTGGTTTTCTGTACTGGTGTTTTGTCTAATTTCATCTGTATAGTAATTAATCAGCCTACAGATTATGTTTTCTATTTGTTATCTACGTCATCTATTTGTTTTTCATTAAATTCTTGCCTATTAATTGCCTGTTTTAATTAAATATTAGTGTTAATAACCATTATAATAATTTTTGTTCTCTTTATTGGTTTGCTTTTTGTCTAATTTCATCTATACAGTATATATTTTTTATATTCAGTTATTTAGCTGCCTACAGATTATGTTATCAATTTGAAAAATCTTTAGAGGGCTTTAAGGCCTTTAATTTGAGGTGCCAATTGTGAATTTTTTGCTTGTCTATTTAACTCAAATACTTTGTAATCTCCGTCTATTTTCTGTTCCTCCTTGATAATGTGAATATATCACGAAAGCGCTCGGACTTTGTGTTTCCTTTTCCTTGTGGTTGTTTGCTTATATATATATATATATATATATATTAGTGGTGGACCGGATGTCAGTTTTTCAACATCTGCGGATGCGGATATTTAGTTAATCTATCAATATATATAGAATTATGAATATATGACATAATTTTTCAAATTTCGTGATATTACTATTATGGTAGGCAATGCATAAGAATTAAAATTAATATTAATGTTTTCATTATGATAAAAATCTTCTGGGAAATTACATCCACTGTAGTTCGAATAAGTAATGATAAATGACAAATACTATAGTTTTTTCTTTTTCATGATGAAAAGCCCAACGTGGGCACCGGGTTACTCGCAAGGAACCCCCAAAATATAGCTTCCCTCACCAGCTATCTGCAAAGCAGATAGGATCCAGCTTTTGGGACAGGATCTAGGGCTTACAGCTTACACCTAGCCTACTACCTTCAGAACCTCAATATACGCAAGAAACTCGTTGCATTCACGTCGGCTTGAATACATCAAAGAAAAATGGGTAACTATTGTATTTTTAGCCAAAAAACGAAACTTAAACCTCAACCAGGACATTGAGCGTCCACTTTTCAAGGCACATAACACTAATGTCCCGGTTGAGGTTTAAGTTTTGTTTTTTGGCTAAAAATACAATAATTACCCCTTTTTCTTTGATGTATTCAATCCGACGTGAATGCAACGAGTTTCTTGCGTATATTGAGGTTGAATGTAGTAGGCTAGGTGTAAGCTGTAAACCCTGGATCCTGTTTCAAAGCTGGATCCTATCTGCTTTGCAGATAGCTGGTGAGGGAAGCTATATTTTGGGCCTCTTTGCGAGTAACCCGGTGCCTACTTTGCGGTTTCTATCATGAAAAAAAAAACTATAGTTTTGTCATTTATCATTACTTATTCGAACTATAGTGAAGATAATTTTCCAGAAGAGTTCCTTGTTCCATACACGGTCTGTGTTTAACATATAAGTGTCTCAGGGGACCATTCTGAGTTATTGTATATTAAACGGACGTGTTACAGACTAGACCATTTTTCACGAAAAGTGGCCTGTAAAAAATTGTAGGGGCATTTTTGAGTAGAAGCTGGTGACGTGTTTTTGGCCTAATTCAAGGGTCCTCTTAATGATGAAACAGGATACCAAGCTATATTTTAGTTTTTACCTTCAAAATAGCTAAAAACCTAATTGTGGTCTATAGAAACAATAAAATAACTGGGATATATACCGGAAATTATATTTAAAAGTACAACATGATACATACATTGCACAAAACCATTGTAAACTTAAGCAGATTGAGAAGTACTGTTACTTTATGTACTGTCGTTAAGACAGCCATCCTGCCCAGTTGCCTTCCTACATCCACAAGCTACAGCACATGGAAGTTTAGTTTTCTGCATTTGCAACGCATGGTTCGACACCTAGCAAGACAAGAGCAAGACACAAGCTCAACACAAGCCTCAGGGATCGGATCAAGTGTCATCAGTATGGGCCGCAATCCCGAATTGTCTCGTCTCCATCCCATCTCAGTGACTTCGGGAAGTTGTGGAAATGGGCGGTGAGCATTTTTCCAAAGTGTACACTGATAATGCACACGCTGTATATGATATTTACAGGAATCACTTGTGGGGGGCATCAGTTCTGGTTTGCAGGATTTTTCAAACATAATTTTGCGTGCGGCATCAACACTCTCAACACCCTCAACACCCTCAACACCATAAATTCTGCACATGAACGTTTCTGCTGACTTCAGTTGATTTGGTGTTAAATTTCCTACTCCCAAGCCAAGCAGAAGCTGGTGATGCTGCAGAAATACTTTCCATGCTGTCTGCTTTGTGTGCCCAGAAATTTGGGATGTGGTGTCACACCCTGTCAGGGCATGAAATGGAAAAAGAGATTCCAGTGAATTTGGTGGAAGGTTATCATAGACTGCACGGACAGGGATGTACTTCCTCCTTTTGGCTGTTCCGGCCATCATCCAAAGACTGTCACAATGTATTTTGCAAAATGTGACACCAAGAGTAAAAGGACATCTGTGTCTCTTGCAGACACCACGATGTTGTAAAAATGACAGTTGATCGCATGCAGAACAAACCGGGTATCTGCTTCCTCATGTGCCGCTCTTATGGGGTTCAGATTTGTTGTGCCACGAGAAGACCTAACATCTTGCTCATCTTCGAAACCGCCTGCAACTATTATCTCCTTGTCTCTCGGAGCATGTAACAGAAGTTCCTCAGAGAGAAAGTGAGCCAGATTTGCCTTGTTTTCTGGTAAGGCAATGAAATTCATCCATGATTTTGGTAGCGGTACCTCTCGGCCATCAATTACGCGTCGAATTGGTCGAGTAGTCTTCGTACGTCTGTTGCGTGTTCCTGCTTTTATAGATTCTTCTCGGTATCTGTCAAAAATGACATCTATACGTTCATATGCCATTCCTGACTGGATGATTGACCTTGTGAATATATCGGCTAAATCTCCAAACGTCTTGGCACCATCTGGCTTTCCAATCGAAAGCACACGGGCTTGTCCATCTATCAGTAGACATGCAGAGCTGTTGTTGAGATCTAGTGTGTCGGGACACTCAATGTCTGAAGTCAAAATTTCGGCCAGCATTGCTTTGTTTCCTGTTCTCGAATTGCCATTAATTTCTGCCAAAGCAAGAGGAACAGTAAAAGTTCATGTTTCAAATATTTTCTAAGTCCACTGTACGTCCAGCTGCATATGAGGTCACAAGACGTTGCAGAAAATGTTGATCTGCTTTGAGCACAATTTTCTTGTTCTTTTCCGTGCTGTATTGTACGACATCATAAAGGTTTCTAAGTGTTTGGGTTGGTTTTCTTTATGGTATCATATATCGAATGAGGTGCCTGTGTCCCTGAATGAACTATAAGTCTATCATTCAAAAATGTGTTCAGTTGTTGTTTCCCAAGTTCTTTGGCTTGAAGTAACGACTCTTGTATTTTGTCATTTGCACGATCTTTTGTGGCAATGTTTTGAAGAACTGTTGGCTGTATGTCAGGAATGAATACCTCGAAACGCTGGAGAATGGCAAACAGCCGTGGTTCATCTGCATTGTCTCGACGTTGTCTTGCTGGTTTTGATTCGTTGTGGCTGATTATATCCTTAGGGTAGATTCCAAACATTTCCCATGTATCGGCAGCAATATGCGACCTCAGATTGTATGACAATACCCATCGATTTAGTGCAGAGTTGGTGTTTGTGATGCCAACAATCCCGCCATCTCTTTTTCCAGTTCCATTTAGCCATTCTTGAGCTTGATCTGCGTTACCTGGTTGAATTTACGTTTTGATCGTTTTGCTACAAAGTTTCCTTGCTGAAATTCTGCTAGCACGGCGCTGGTAGGTTGTGCATGTCTGCTTCATAAATAGGACCCCATCTTCCATAGTTGTAGTGATCATACCTCAGGAAAAAGGTAACATGCAGGTGAAAGAATGGAGATGCAAATCCCATATTCCATCTCGCTGGGCCCTCGTGAACATCAAAAGAATCGACACCATTTCCATGTATCCCCACCAGAAAGAGAAGTTACATTTTCCAGCTTTTCCCTGTCTACAAATGCTGACTTGCTGACTTGATTGTGAAAAATTTTTGATTACTGAAGAGGGTGATCAGTATCTGTGCCTCACTTGAGTTCACAGAAGCCTTTGAAATCTGTTCAAACATTTCTGCATCACATTCTCCCACATAGGCGAGAAGGCTTGGACCTAACAGACACCACAAAGCTTGCAACGTAAGTTTATGTGCACGCATAGCCTTGTTGTATTTCTTTCCAGCCATTACAGCTTCCACAGTATTTTTTCCGATTATGCCTGCTTCGGTCCATGCTTCTGCAAGTCCTGAGCTCCCCATGTGCTCCCCTATAACCTTCAAAAAGTTCACTGAAGTGTGTAACCCTCCCAATCGTGGAATGAGTTTATTACAATATTCCGGGTTTGACCACTTTAACTCCATAAGTTTCCCATGCAGGGCCTGGTCCACAGATAGAACTGTGTATTCCTGTCCTAGATGGGAAGATACTTCCATACACCTTTCAACTACTGTTTTCAAGGTGTCAAACTCATGAGCTGGTGCCTGTATTATGGGCATATATCCTACTGTGGTTTGTACGGTGGTCAATTTAGGGTGGATCACTTTTCACTTTTTTTTTAAATTATAGCTGGTCAAAGTTTTTCCCATGATTTGGTTCAGTGGAAGTACACTGACACCATTTTTACCAAAATCGATCAATATTTAGGGGTCGCGCATCGACCTTGAAAATTTCAATTTTGGAAATTTGGCCAAATTGACAATTTTTTACTGAATAAAGAAAAATCATCAAATGACCATATTTTCTGAATGCTCTCAGTGAAAGAAATCCTCTCAGATACTTACCAAGTTGATCGGACAAGTGGTTTAGAAGTTACACTCACCTAGAAATAACATTAAAATTTAAAATATCGTATTTGTCCCCCGTTATGGACGTAATCATAGCATCAGTAGCTGGCGCATCCTAAAATCCCAATTACACACACACGCTATGTCTATGACCAATATTTTTACTAATCACAGTTTGCTTTTTACAGATCAACTGTGTCAATTGATTCTTGTTTGATAAGTCTAGACTTTAGTATGATGGATAAACTGTTAACAACCAGGAGTGGGAAGACTCTGAAAGTTACTTATTCTGAAAAGAGAAAGCAGCAACAACAGCACCACCTTCTCTAAGGTCAGCCACGGACGTCTTCTTAATTGGTCAGCCATCTTCCTCGATCGGTGGTGCCAAATTGCCAACCACCCATCAAGTTCTCCAGTACTTCTTCTATGCCAAGCAGGAAACTACTGACAGGAAGGCCGCCGTAAAAGACACGGTGGCCAATGTTCTGGCATTTTGGAACATGGCACGTATAAAGACGAACACGAGGCGTAACTGCGAAAGAAAACTGGAGTTACTGTGGGAAGAGTGGCGCTCGCTGCAGAAGAGCAAGATGAGAGACAGTGACGCGAAAAGGCAGGGAGAAGTTTTCAGAAAGTCTGAACAAGCTCTGGGACATCGGAGCTCCCGATGCTATTGAAGAGATACAGAAAAGTCGACTGCTCTCAGACAACAACAAACAAGAAGATATTAAATTTTATGAGGATCAACGGGGCCTGCGCCAGGCAACAATGAGTGGGAATGATAAAGTGTTCGTTGTCAAGAGAAAACGGCAACTCTCAAGACAACAATCTCGTGATGAGCCAGGCACCTCAAAAACGAAATTAGGAACCGAAGCTGAGAGCGACGATGAATCTATAGAAAGCAGATCATCGAGCAACTCCGAATCACAGCTAGAACCACCATACCGACAGCCGAGAGAATCAACTGTATCAATCAGCCTTCCTCACCGCATCCTCAATGCACCGGCTGTTATTGAAGTGGCTGATCGCTTCCGGATGTCCAATAATCAGGTGTGTATATATCAGTAATGATCTTTCCTTGACAAAGATATAATAGACGTAACGACGGAAAATTTAGTGATTATTTTGTCACATAAAAACCATACGCATCCTTGTCAATTTCCTTTCAATTTCGCACATAGGTGGCAAGTGTCGTGGCGGCAGTCCTACGTTCGGCAGATCCGCCCGCAGACCTGGACAAATTCAGTATCTCGAAGGACACGTCTCGCCGTGGAAGAGTGGCACATCGTTGTGAAGTGTCGACAGCTGTGCAGAAATCCTTCGTATCTCCGAGGCATGCTGTCGTCCACTGGGACGGTAAAGTAATCAAGGTCAGTTTTGCCCTCACCGTGGACGACAGTGAATTAACATGTTCCAGTGACGACAGTGGATTGACATATTCCAGTGGACGATAATGGATTGGCATGTATGACATACGTTTCAGGACTCTCTTGGATCATTGGAGCACCGCCAGGCGATTCTCATCTCCGGAGCTCCCCAATGCACAGAAGGAAAGTTGCTGGCCGTTCCGACTGTTGCTGACGGCACCGGTCTGTCCCAGGCCCAGGCGACCTTTCGTGCTCTCAAAGACTGGGGATGCGAGAACAACGTGATTGGACTGTGCTTCGACACAACTTCCTCCAATACGGGGAGGGTGCAGGGTGCGGTGGTCCGGCTGGAGAACATGCTTGGTAAACCGCTCTTCCAGCTGGGCTGTCGCCATCACGTTATGGAGCTCATCGTGGGGGCAGTGGTCATCACCGCGTTTGGAAGAACCACAGCACCAACTGAACCTTTGTTCCAGTATCTGAGGAGAAGGTGAATTTCAAGTCTAAGGCGCATTTGTTTTCTCCAATGATTTTTTGCCTTCAGAGCAATTGAGATATCAGCGTCCTTCTACTAATGATGTTAATAGCAGTCGAAAAGGGAAACTTCAGTCGTTTTCATGCAATATTTTCATAACTCCCCTTTCAGGTGGGACAAGCTCGACCTCTCGACTTATCGCGAGCTGGAGATCGAGCATTTGGCGGAGGTGACGTGGCTGATGGAGCTCCGAGATGAGGCAGTCAAGTTCCTCGGCACCGCTTCTGGTCTTGTCAGAGAAGACTACCGAGAAGTGGCGGAGATTACACTCCTGGTACTCGGGGCCCAGCCACGTCGTGGCACACACTTCATGCGCCCAGGAGCCTACCATCATGCGAGGTGGATGGCCAAGGTTGGTATTTTGAATTAGAAGTTAAATATTGTATTGCCTTCTGCAAACAGCCATTTGAAGTCCCTACCAGAAAAAAATAAGATAAATAATTTACCATTAAACAAACTTATATGGAGTGGTATCGGTATTTATACATCACAGTGCGTATTCGTTTCAGATCATCTACTACACGAAGCTCCTGATGTTCAGCGGTCAGCTGGAGTTCGACGACGAGCTGGTACAGAAACTTCAGAGAGTGGTACTATTTACTGCACTCCTCTACGCACCTGCCTGGCTGGCGGCTCCTGTCGCAGCTGATGCCCCGCTGAATGACCTTGTGTTGTACCAGCGTCTTCTGCAGTACAGGGCTGTGGATCGCGAGATTGCAGAGGCTTCACTGGCAGTGATCAGGCGGCACTTGTGGTATCTGAGGCCTCAGACCGTCGTTTTCGCCCTCTGCAGTGACAAAGTGGAAGACACTGTGAAGCACGAGATGGCAAAGAAGCTGTGCCGCCTCGCTGTGCCCGAGGACTTCACGTATGACAACGTCTCGGTTGATGACACGACGCGCCTTCCGGACCTGATCGATGAGTCATCGTGGTTCGTGTTCACAGGCCTGCAGGTGTGCGCGTCTACGTGGCTCACTCTGCCGGTGAATAAGTGGGATCAAGATAAGAACTACTGTGATCTGAAGAATGTCATCTCGCATCTGAAAGTTACCAACGACGTGGCAGAGAGAGGGATAAAACTGATAGAAGATTACGCGAACACTGTCACAAAAGACGAGTCACAGCTGCAGGGTCTTCTTCAGCTCGTGGAAAAGAGCCGGAAAGAACTCGGTGACTTCAAGAAGTCGTCACTTGCCAAGATGACGTAGCGCAGAGGGAAAGGGAGTTAGCAGAGAGAGTACATGGCGCACGCCTTAAGATGACGTGTGTTCTAACCACGATTCATACAGTTTTTGAACCTAGTTAGGGGCACCGGAGTAAGTGCCTTTAGTGATATCGGTAAACCGTTTTAATACAAAATACATTTGATCTTTCCTTATTCGTTTTATCTTATCCTAAAAAGCAGACAATGGCAGACAGCATATGGAGGTACGGGGACAAATACGGTATTTTAAATTTTAATGCTATCTCAAGGTGAGTATAACTTCTAAACCACTTGTCCTATCAACTTGGTAAGTATCTGAGAGGATTTCTTTCACTGAGAGGATTCAGAAAATATGGTCATTTGATGATTTATCTTTATTCAGTAAAAAATTGTCAATTTGGCCAAATTTCCAAAATTGAAATTTTCAAGGTCGATGCGCGACCCCTAAATATTGATCGATTTTCGTAAAAATGGTGTCAGTGTACTTCCACTGAACCAAATAATGGGAAAAACTTTGACCAGCTATAATTTAAAAAAAAAAGTGAAAGTGATCCACTCTAGACTGGTCATTTCCTGAAAGTGACTCATTGAATACTGTCCAGCTGTTTTCAATTGTAGACTTCTGACGCATTATGTTGTATTCTAAGTCAGTTGCTGCTGATTTAATTGCATACTCCACATCTCCATCCGGCTGGTCGTACCATTCCTTCTCCACTTGTCCAAGGAATGCTGGATTTGGTCGAACTGCTGGCATTTTAGCAGCAATGATATTTTCCATTGCTTCGGGTACATCCAAACTTTGCTTGGTTGATAGCGTCATATCATTTAGCAATATATCAGGTGCTGGTCCTCGTTGCCATGCTGCAACCTGTGTGGCATGGAAGGTATTCTTTCCATCCAGTGTTTCATCTAAGACGTCAATATTATCTGCTGTGTAGTGCACAAATTTTTGAGGCACAAGATTGGGAGGTATTACTGCACCAGTGTTAGGGTCCATGGACTGAAGCGTCGATTCGGCTAATGATGTGTCCAGCTGCATCACCTGGTGATAACTGAGTGTATGGCCTGCTTTATGAAACATTTCCACCAGTTCTTTTGACCTGGTAACCTGATGAAGTGTGCTGCCCAATCCAATGTGTTTGGGTGTCAATTTGCGACCACAACTGGCCCCATAAACAATATCTTGAGCGGTTCTTAGCACTCTTTGCTTCAGTTTTTCATCCTCCTTGATTTCTTCATCTGGGTCTCTTTCCAGTTGATACGGCCCTCCATACACAAGCTGGAGAAACATGTACACACTCTCTGATATCCATTTCATTGTATTATCTTCGCTAACTTCAAAACCAGTGTCCAAGCTGATTCATCAAATCACCTCGAAGTTTCAGAGCTACCTGAACTAAAAAGAGAAATATGTCCTCCTCGGGTTCATATGTGGGCATTGTTAAATTTTCATCAGTTTGTTCTGCCAGTCGAGATACAGCAACTCCGGTATATTTCGATGGTACAAGCAAGGTTTCTCTTTCAGTGGGTCCTCCTTGTGGTTGGACAAACGTAATTAAATCACCAACCTTAGACTGCAGTTTCTCTCTGAATGTTGTCCGACGACTGACAAAAGACCATGGTATCACGGTATTAGCATCTTTGGACAGTTGCACATAGCGATTCCAAACATCACTTAACTTGTGAACATTACCTTTTTCAGCCGCATAGCGTAACTCTGAAGATAACCATATCAAGGGCAGATCTGGGTTGCACTCAAAGTCTTGTTTGGACTTTGTTGTGATTCTTTTGAATGAGCTATAACATGGAAGATGATATTTTGCTTCAGCAGCAATAAGATCACTCACACCCGCCAGACGAAAGCAAAGTTTTTGTCTAAATTAGCAGCCTCAAAGATGTCAGTGCTGGTCTTGAATGTCATGACTGAAGAAAGATGCTCTCTGGGGTTAGCCTTTTGACAAAACAGACACAAATCCCAGTCTGTTGGGTTCACGGAACTGCGTCGAAGAGGACCCTGCTGTGTAGACTGTACTGTTCTGCTGCATGCCGCTGTGTCTTGTCCAGACTGAGCCGAGTCTAGCCGATCTTCAAGTCGCTGAATTTTGTTTTTGTCTGTAAATTGAGAATAACAGTTTTTATGCCACATCAGAGATGACGTACTATTGGACGAGAATGCTTCATCTAGCCGATCAATGACACTGCGATTCTTGAAATCACGTAATTTCTTTCTCCTCTCAGATGTTCTTGTGATCGTTTCAATTCCTTGTTCACTCGCATTACGTAACCCATCATCTCCTTTTTGGCAGATAATGCATAAGCTAAAATCTACTGACGAAGGTCTTTTTAACTTCACCAGATTATCCATGTTCAGTGATGTTTATGATCTGGAAAGAAAAGAAAACACACGTTGAAAATATCCGTACACCAGCAATAGGACTGCTATAATAAATTATTGAATTAGAATATTTTTTAAATTATAATATTTATTTATTTAAATTATAATATTAAGAATACGGGCAGTATTCTGAGAATGAGAATAAGAATAATTAATCACATACCAAGGGCAAATATCATTCACACGCAATTAACAATAATCCACTATCAAATACATCACACATGTCGCTCTACACCTCAAAAACCAACTGTAATTCCAAAACAATTTCTCTACACCTGACATTTCACAGCATTCCTTCGGCCAATCAGCGCGCAGCACTCGCTCCTCCTTCCCAGCACGCATTCCATTTCGCAGAGGCGACGCCAGTTACAATGTTTCATAATAAAACAATTATTATTGAAACGCCTTTACATATTAGGATGCCTTATACCTCATATTGTTAAGGATATTCAGTACTAGACTGATTTTATTACTTGTTTTAAACACTACAGTATTCGAATTTAAGCTATTTTCGGAGTCATTTTCTTATTCGATTTTCAACATGAAAAAACAAAATTTCAGCTTGGTGTCCTGTTTTTCTAGATTCAGCACCCTTCAATTAGCTTGAAAATACTGGATACCAACTCCTACTAAAAAATGCCCCTTCATGGAAAATTTCAAGAATATGGTCTAGTCTATCATGTGCCTTGAAAAGTGGACGCTCAATGTCCCGGTTGAGGTTTAAGTTTTGTTTTTTGGCTAAAAATACAATAGTTACCCCTTTTTCTTTGATGTATTCAATCCGACGTGAATGCAACGAGTTTCTTGCGTATATTGAGGTTCTGAATGTAGTAGGCTAGGTGTAAGCTGTAAACCCTAGATCCTGTCCCAAAGCTGGATCCTATCTGCTTTGCAGATAGCTGGTGAGGGAAGCTATATTTTGGGGCCTCTTTGCGAGTAACCCGGTGCCCACGTTGGGCTTTCCATCATAAAAAAGAAAAACTATAGTATTTGTCATTTATCTTACTTATTTGAACTATAGTGGATGTAATTTCCAAGAAGAGTTCCTTGTTCCATGCAAAATATAACTTCCCTCACCAGCTATCTGCCAAGCAGATAGGATCCCAGCTTTGGGACAGGATCTAGGGTTTACCTCTTTTGGGGCCCCTTTTGGGGCTTCTTTGCGAGTGACTCGTTGCCCACGTCGGACTAACATCATAAAAAAGAAAAACTATAGTATTTGTCATTTACCATTACTTATTCGAACTATAATGGATTTAATTTTCCCAGAAAAGTTCCTTGTTCCATGCACGGTCTGTGTGTAAATACTGTTTATATATTATAAAGGGTGGGGTGTGAGGCTATGACGTTTTTCGTACCGTTGCTATGGGGGATTGGGGGAGTGGGGGAACTGGTGATCATGCGCGCACACTCGTCTGTTGATGTAGTTTAGTAGACATGGAGAACTGGCCGGTGAATCAACGAGTGTTCGCAGTGAGAACTTATTTTCAAACTAATTCGATTGTGCAGACCCAACGAACTTTTCGGCGCGAGTTTAATGTTCCGAAGCATGGCAGAATTCCTTCGCGTAATGCCATTTTGAAGTGGGTTGATGATTTTAATATTCGTGGTAATGTAGTGAATAAGTTTGTTGGGCCTGGACTTTTGATTCGCACGCCAGAGAACATTGAAAGAGTGAGGAACTCGTTGCAGCAGAGCCCATCACGCTCAGCAAGGCGACATGCGCTCTTCTTACAAATCTCAAGCAGGTCCCTTCGAAAAATTTTACACGAAGACTTACACTTTCATCCATACAAAATTCAAGTGACCCATTAGCTGAAAGACCAGGATAAAGTTTCTCGTGTCAATTTCTGTAGACACCTTTTGGAAATATTGGATAATAATGAAGGAGTTTTGGATGTTTTAATCATGTCAGATGAGTCCCACTTTCACTTGTCGGGCTACGTAAATAAGCAGAATTTCAGATATTTGAGTGATAACAATCGTAGGCAACTCCACGAGAAGCCTCTGCATAGTGAAAAGGTAACGGTTTGGTGTGGTGTTTCCGCTTTTGGGGTTATGCGGGCCTTATTTCTTTAAGGAAAACAACCGGCCTGTTACCGTGGGATGCTGATTGCTACCGCATCATGCAGGAAATTTATTTAGCTAGCTGAAGAACTGCTAAGGGTGAGGAACGTATGGTTCCAACAGGATGGCACTACGGCTCACACGGTAAGGCAAAGCATGAATGTTCTTAGAGGAGCATTGTAGAGGAAATTGGAGGAACTGATGGCGCTTTATTGCAGCGAGTTATGCGGAACTTCAGACAGAGATTACAACAATGTTTAGATTGTAATGGAGGCCATCTGGAACATGTAATTTTCAAAAAGTAAACTACATTTACTACTTTCGTTATATTTTACAAAATTTTTCCTGATTTGTTGTCCAGTCAATAAATAAATAAACGGCATTCACTACTTTTGTTATATCTTACAAAATTTCCCCTGATTTGTTTTCCAGTCTCCCATAGCAGCGCAATGAAAAGCGTCATATCCTCGCACCCCACCTATTATATATATATATATATAGGGGCGTAGCCAGAATTTCTTTTCGGGAGGGGCTAATATATATATATAATACAAACCCACAAGGAAAAAGAAAAATGATTCCAAGGCCTTTCGTGTATTCAGAAGTACACCTCGTCAGGGAATGTACTTCTGAATACATGAAAGGCCTTGGAATAATTTTTCTTTTTCCTTGTGGGTTTGTGTCATTTATTCATTCCACGTGTTTAATTGTGAAATTCATCCCATATATATATATGATGCAAACCCACAAGGAAAAGAAAAACAATTCCAATCCTTTCGTCTATTCAGAGCTACACCTCGTCAGTGAATGAAGAGAGAAGGCAAGATGCCCATAAATATATACAACGTAGCGGAAACCAAAACAATTAGCACATACTTAACAAGAGTTAATGAGAGGCAAAAGGAATTTTAACAAGATATTGTCAATTTTATACGTTCCCGCACTGTTATTGAAATTGTTTTTAAAATGGATAAATGCACATTCTAGAATATTTCTTTATCTCTGTTTTCAACAAGCGCTTTAGAACTATCCCACTTGATGTTATGATTACATCTATACATATGGTTAAACAAAGCATTGGAATTATTAACTGTTCTACACGAATATTTATGCTGTTTTACCCTAATACCTAACGTTTTACCCGTTTGGCCTATATATACTGAGTTACATTGTGTACATCCGATCGAACACACACAACCAACAACATTATCCGGGCTATTCTTTATTAGGCGTGATTTAACAGTATTATTATACTTAAAGACTACATTGATACCAATTGCTTTAAGTAAAGTCGGAAGATATTGAAAATTAACATGGTAAGGTAGGCTAAGGATATTTTCACGCTCAAATTCCTTTACAGTTACAGTATTATAATACCTATTCTTGGCTTTCCTAAGACAGTTATCTGAAAATGAAATAGGATAACATAATTTAGTACCAACTAGTGATGGATCGAGTGGTCGGTTTTTCACAACCGTGGTTGCGGTTGTGTTTGCGGTTGTCGAATTTTTTCCAACCGCGGTTGCGGTTGCGGTTATCATATACTAGGAAAAATGCGTAATTATTAACTGGATTTAGCCACTATAGTGCGATTTAGCCACACTTGGTACATAATATATACTAAATAGTATTTATTTAGTAAATACCTTATGTTGAACACAAGTTTTGCAATACACCGCTACCGCTATTTGTGTGTTGCAAAACTTGTGTTCAACATAAGGTATTTACTAAATAAATACTATTTAAATGAAGTATATTCTAAACTTATATAGCTATTATGAAAGAATAGGTCAAATTAATTAAAACCATATTTTGCACTAAGTGTGTTACCAGGATGAGGGACGAGGACCCATCGCACTGTTCATCCCACCTACCACTTTCCCCAGCCTCCACCCATTGGAAAGTTATGGATTATTATTCATTTGAAAAACTGATGTCGAACTTAATGACAGGCAGTGTGAATTTCAAGAATAATATTTTTGCTGCATTTTCACCTTTCAAGCGGCAACGCCTCTCATCGTACAACGTTCCCGCTCCACGCATAAGGAGACCCATCATTTTCTTTTTAAAAAAAGAAATATTTCTAATTAACCTAAAATTAAAATTAACTAAGCTTTTACAACCGCAACCGCACTTATGGAACGGCGGTTGCGGTTACGGTTGCGGTTGTGAATTTTTGTGCGGTTGTAGTGCGGTTGCGGTTGCGGTTGCGGTTATTCGATCCATCACTAGTACCAACATTCATGATATTGCATATTGCATATTGTTGCATATTGCATATACCTCAAACAGCTACGGAGAATGTGTAGCAGCAAAAGTTGAAAAATTAAATATGGTACTAATTGTAATGTACAGACCCCCAAACACGCCAACCTCAAAATTTTCAGATTCCATTACAGAGGTAAGAAACTAGGTAAAAGATCTACACTCTCCAACCCGAGTATTTTTCTTTGTGGTGATTTTAATTTCCCATTCATGAAATATAAAAGGATAGGAAAAAATATATGTATACATCAGGACAAGGGGGGGGCACCGGGAAGACCAGGAACAGGTAAATATGCTACTAGCTCTAGGTTATGAATTTATGTTAACGCAAGAAATAACAGAAACACAAGAAAAAACAACTGCCTAGATTTGGTTTTTACAAACAGCAGCAACATAATTGATAATGTAGAAATATCCCAACTATAATATCAGACCACAACATCAATGAAATAACAACCAATATAAAAGCAACAGGACAGGAAAGAACACGCACAACAGAAAGAAGTAAATTCGAAATTTTAAATTTTCACTTCAAAGATATAAACTAGGAAGATGTTGCGTGGAGGTAATAGATTGGAAAACCATTTTCGAGGCCTAGACAACGGAAGAGATGCTAATGACTTTAGAGGAGATGTTAGAAATTGTGAAAAGACATGTCCCAAAAAATACAACATAGAGGAAAGAGAAGCAGGTTCGAGAGACAAAAGAGGTCATTGTTCCGAAAGAGAAAAAGAGTGAATGAAAATTAAGTAACTGTAAATATAACATCAGAAAAATATTAAATGATAAACTGCAGAATATCGATGACGTCATACAGGAACTAATTGAGAAGCATACAGAAAAAGAAGACGCTATAGAAGTGATAAAGGTTAACTCAAAGTACTTCTATAATTTTGCAAAAAGAAAGTCGAAAAACCATGCGACTATCAGACCTTTGAAAAACGAGACCAGTGCTTTATCTGATGATCTAACAGAAGTATTTGAAATGTTGCGAGCTCAGTACGAATCATCTTTCAGTATCCCAAAAACTGACAAACTGATATGCGATAGAAACGCGTTCTTTCAAGAACTACAAGGGGAAAGTATAACGAACTTCGACTTTACGATAGATGATATTACACAAGCTATAGGGAAACTAAAAACACACCCAGCGGCATGACCGACAAATGGAATGCCACACTGATCAAAAACTGCAAGAATGGAATCGCTGAGCCCCTATATTGGATATGGAGACGATTACTTAACGCAGGAGAAATACCGAGCATCATGAAGAGCGCGAACATAGTCCCAATATATAAAGGAGGAGATCGATCCGAGGCCAAAAACTATAGGCCAGTGTCGCTTACATCTCATCTCACTAAAATATTTGAAAGAATAGTTAGACAGAAAATCTATGACTTTTTGGAAACTCAGAGAAAATTCAATGATAACCAGCATGGGTTTCGGTCAGGCAGATCTTGCCTATCACAACTAATAGAACACTACCAACAACATTACTGATGCACTTGAAAGTAATGAAAACTATGATCTAATATACACAGACTTTGCCAAAGCGTTCGACAAGTGTGACCATGGAATCATAATACATAAACTGAAGTATATGGGAATAAGAGGAAAAGTAGGGAAATGGATATACAATTTCCTTAGTGAGCGGCGGCAAGTCGTTACAGTACAAGGAGTATCTTCATCAGAATCAGAGGTCCTCAGATCAGTACCACAAGGAACAGTATTAACTCCACTATTATTCATAATTATGCTAACTGACATAGATGAGGTCGTTACCAAAGACAGCACAGTAACATCCTTTGCCGATGACACAAAGATCAGTAGAAAAATAAGAAACCCAGAAGATATAGGATCTCTACAAACTCACATGAACAGAATCTACAAGTGGACGGAAGACAACAATATTAAGTTTAACACAGAAATTTCAGCTGTTAAGGTACAGAAAAAGATAACACCTAAAATCCATGGACTATTATACCCCAAATGGACAGGAAATTCAGAGAAATTCTAGAGCAAAAGATTTAGGGGTTGTAATGAGTGATGATGCGAATTTGAAACACAACATAAGATAGCAGTAAACAGAGAAAAGAGAATAACTGGGCAGATACCGAGAACCTTTAAACGAAGGGATAGGAATGTAATGATTCCTCTACTGAAAACACTGATCATACCCAAATTGGAATACTGCTCGGTCCTAACATCCCCACATAAAAAAGAAGACATTAGACAGTTAGAAGAGATTCAGAGAAGCTTCATAGCCAAGATCAAGTTGCGCAAAGAACTAAATTACTGGGAAAGGTTACGCGAACTAAACCTATATTCACTGGAAAGGAGAAGAGAGAGATACACCATTATTTACACTTGGAAAATAATGGAGAAACTAGTCCCTAATCTTACTCTGAACCCTGTAACTCCCCAAACCACGGTGGAAAGTATAAAAGGAAGAGTGTGTCGTGTTCCCAAATTAAAGGCGAGACAGAGAACATCCTTAACCCTGAAGGAAAATAGTTTTGTCGTGAGAGGACCAAAACTGTTTAATCAGCTGCCCAAAGACCTAAGGCACACGAATGGTGTTGCAGTAGACATCTTCAAAAGAAGATTAGACGTCTGGCTCAGAACAATCCCCGATGAGCCGGGCGTACCTGGCTATGTGAGGTGGAGAGTACAAGAAACCAAGTCACTACTTCGCCAGGCCAACTCGAGAGGAGGTATAGTGACTACTGAAGTGGCAGAGACGTTTTCAAATACCTTAGCAATGTTCCATCAACACAATTAGCGATATTCCATCAACACAAACACGACCAAGATGACGTCACACAAGCATGACTAAGATGACGTCTCAGCACGGGAATATTTTCAAGACATCCCACATCAACTTCGTTACAAGGACTTCTGGACACGCCTTGAGAGCTTTCCCTCCGAAGAATCAGTGACAACTAAGCTACCACCATGTAAACTTCTTTTGTGCAGACCCCACTTGGGCCTGGTGTCATTCACCTAACTTTATATAAAGATTAATCATTACCTCGCGCGTTATTATTATCAAGCCATTATTATATTGAAAGCATTATTTCAAGTATACACATTATTTCGACTGTAAACATTCAACATTTTCTGTCTCATTCATAAATCATTTATTTTGTTTAATAAAGGAAGAAAACTCATTCTATCAATCAACCTAATTAATAACTTAATTAATAACATTATTTGATCTGCAAAAATATGGTGACCTCGGCCTAAGCATTTATCATTAACTATCAATTAACTATCAGTTATCATCATTCTCATAATAGTACCGACAGTACCGCACCAAATCGGTAACCATAAAGTGGGTACTATATATATATATATATAAAAGGGGTGTCTGGAAACTTCCGAAAACATTAAAAAAATAAACTACCATTGGAATGAAATATAACTTCAGGAAGAAAGTAACGGTACCTTCTTTACCCCTCCAGGTATTCACCATTGGCATCGATTCATTTCTGCCATCTGGCGGGCAGCGACTGTATTCCTGTGTGGTAGAAATCCTTGCTCTACTGACGAAGACACGTTCTAGGGCATTTTGGAGGTCTTCATCTGAGATAAAGTGCACTACTCGAAGGTGTCTTTCAGGAAATCTGAAGGGATGATAGATGGAGAGAGCAAGGTCCTGCTGGAAACTGGCACGAAGTTGGGAGTGGCCAAAACCGTGTGTTAATCGAGAACAAACTAACAAGAAGTTAATTTTTAACATTAAATATATTATTATTTAGTGCCATCGAACCGAGGAGCGCTTGATAAATGTTTCGGACGTAAATGAGGGCTCGAAGGGTGGTTTCTGTTAAGCCATAAATAGTGAGGAAGTCGCTAGCCTAGCCTAATCTAACCTAACCAAGTCTTAACTAACCTAGCCTAGTCTAACCGAACCTAATTAGGGCCAACATATCCGACAGTAAAAATGTTGTTTGGTGAATAAATGGGTATCCTGGGTAACCTAGTGGTTAAGACCTTGGAGTGCTGGTGGTTCAGATTCCACGTTAAACTGTAGATCTAAGATGGAGTGACAAGCTTGACCTTCATTAGAATGAACAATTTGGTCTGAAGCAAAACCCAACCAAACCAAGGTGTGTTTGTATACTCTATATATGTGGACATTAACGTATTTCCTATGACTCCGACCTTTTGCAACACCCTTATTTATTTATTTAGTTATTTATTTAGTTATTTATGTATATATAAATGAGACAGTTAATGCTTTCCTATACATACATAGCAGAGGAACTGCCATTTACTGTACAAGCAAATTTAATGCTTTTTTGGCAGAATGGGGTTGTTAGACAAATCTTTTAAGACAATGCAGAGAATTCAGGTTATTTATAGTAATTTTAAAGACAGAGCCAAACAGAGCTGGAGACATAAAGCCATAATTACACATTCTTATTTGCTGGGATATAAAATCTAAATTTGAAATACCTTGCGGTTAAATACCTTGACAATGAGATTTAGATATTTTGACCTTATTCAGTTTTACTTTTTGCTTTTCATTTATTGTTATTATTATTATTATTATTATTATTATTATTATTTTTGTTTTGGTGTACAAGAATATAAATTGTTTATCGTTAATGTAATTGATGTGTAGAAGGAAGGAATGGGAAAAGAAAGTTGCAATGAAAATAGGAAACAGGATGTTATGGTTTATATAAATTGATGAATTTGTTTTTTAGTTTTTGATGGAAAGTGTTTGGCGTGTTAGATCGTTTCATTTTCGAATCGAAGGTGTTCCAGAGGTCGGGTCCTGTAGAGCATAAAGGTCTTATTGTCACAGTTAAGAGTGTAATTTGGTTTTATGATGCACGTGTTTGACTATCTTGCGTTGAAGCGGTGTTGGGTTTGGGGAGCTAATACTGTATTTTGTTTTGGATGATTTCTGGCGCAGTATTCTGAACAATTTGATACATATAGGAGGCCATGTTTAGTGTGTAGATTTCTACTAGTGTGAAGGTTTTTAAATCGTTGAACATTTTGTCGGTACTTTCATCACGTTTATTCGATTTATAGATTTTCCTAATTATTCTTTTTCGCATTACCACCAGTGGCTGCATAAACTACTGCCGTGCACTTCCGTAAGCACTAATACAGTACTGTAAGTGTGGTATACCAAGTAAAGTACTGTATATGGATTGAAAGACTTGCTTTGAAAGTGGTGCACTTACTTTTGTAGTTATGTATAATATAGACTTTGGCTAATTTGTTGCATAGATCTTCGGTGTGCTGTTTGAATGAGACGTTTGCATCAAAGGTAATAATAATAATAATAATAATAATAATAATAGATAATTATTCAGTTTAACGACCAACTATACCCATTTGATTGAGGGAACACTCAGTCGATACTCTAATAAACCAACTTAATCTAACCTAACCTACGCTAACCTAACCTATCCTACACTAACGTAATCTAACCCACAATAACTTGTCGATTAAATATGACGTCGAGAGTTGATCGCTAAACTTAATATGATTCTAATAATAACAATTGAAGAGAGGTGAATATTATCAATTATAAGAATTCGAATTCAGGGAAAAAGCCAAAGTGAGGAATGAATTTATTAGAAGGGCAAATGTTCGACCTATTCTGAGGTGATAACTTGCCTTATAAAATGACACTTTCCCTCTAGCCCTTTCTACTCGTACTTGATGAGCACCTCAATATCAGCCAAAGGTTGTTTGTATAATAAAATGTATTTCTTAGTGTGGCTTTACTCTCTTGAGATCGTTCAACCCCGTCTTTTATTACCGATAAACAGACTGAATATACAACACGTTTAGTGATAATAATGATGAGGAGGATAATGAGAGTAAACTTCCATGTCCTCGGTAGTATAGTGGTGAGTATCCCCGCCTGTCACGCGGGAGACCGGGGTTCGATTCCCCGCCGGGGAGGTGTTAAGTTTTACAGATCGTTGTTTCTTACTCTTTAAAAATAAATTTAAAAGCAGTTCACTCTCGACGCTAAATTATTAATATTAACTATGCCTTTATGTCTAATTTTATGCATAAATAAAATACATTTTAGTTATTTAACATAAACTTTATATCGTCAATTCGGTAAGTCATGCAAGTATGTTACGTACATGCATACATACACACATACATACAGTGCATTTTCTTTGGTGATTTGGAATGCATTTAGATATTTTTATTCTCACATAACGCTCTATTTAGTATTATTAAAACTGAACTATAAACGGGACAAAATGAACATTCTTTCTTTAAAATAACAACCATTCTGGTAGGCCAGAAACTGGCACAGAACTCAGGCCAACTAATGCGGTCCATTGTATAACTCCATGATCATTACCAACATCATCGGGGTTCGAACCTCTTCGACTCCCGATGATGCTGGTTAATAATTAAGGAGTTAGAGCAATGGACTGCATTAGTTAGCCTGAGCGTTGTATCAGCTTCTGGCCATTTCCTGTGCATTGCAATACATATATACAGGAAGACCCCCTTTACGCTGTTTCGCTATAGCGCTATTTTTATATTGATACCCTAATTCCCTTAGCGTCCAGCACTATTCGCTATAGCGCTCTCGGCGTCATACGCTGAGCAGCGTTAAAGAAAGATTATCCTGGGGGGGTCGATGTTGAGTTTTTTAATGCTAGCATGGGGTGGTTTGATAGGTTTAAGAGGCGTGCTAACTTACATAACATTTCTCGTCAGGGTGAAGCTGTTAGTGCTGATGATCAAGCAGCTACAAGTTATAAAAATGAACTGCTCGAAATCACTGAGGAGGGAGGTTACACGCCTTCAGTGTAGATGAGACAGGGTTATTTTGGAAAAGGATGCCCACTAGGACCTATATTTCAACGGAGGAAAAGTTAATACCAGGTTTTAAGGTGTTCAAGGATCGATTCACTTTATTGCTTGGTGGTAATGCTGCAGGGATTTTAAATTGAAACCATTGCTTGTGTACCATTCTGAAAATCACAGAGCTCTCAGGGGTATGTTAAAGGTTGTCTTCCTGTCATATGGAAAGCAACCATGACAGTGTTCCAGAATTGGTTTCAGAGTTGTTTTTGTCATGCAGTTGAGAAATATTGTGCTTAGAACAATCTTTCCACAAAGGCATTGCTTCTCTGGACAATGCCCCAGGCATTTTATATATATATATGTATATATATACACACACTCGTATGATGCAAACTCACAAGGAAAAAGAAAAATGATTCCAAGGGCTTTTGCGTATTCAGAAGTACACGTCGTAAGGGAATGAAGGGAGAAGGCGAGATGACAAAAATATATACATATGTACAACGGTACAGAAAAACAAAAAAAATTAGCACATGATTAACAAGAGTTAATTAGAGGCAAAAGGTATCTTAACAGGATATTGTCAATTTTATACATTCCCGCACTGTTATTGAAATTATTTTTGAAAACATAGTATAAAAAACATAGTAGTAAAAACGAGTAGGACCTTATATATACACTCGTGTGTGTGTATATACATATATATATATATATATATATATAAGAAAATGATAAGCTTTATTGGCAGGCTATGAATCCAATAAAATAAGAGGAGTACAATATTTCTGAAGGTAATAAACGATAAGATAAATTAAACACTAATAAATTTAAAACATTAAATATTATGACTAAAAAGTACACGCAGTGACAATACCAACATATATATATATATGAAAATTATTCCACGAAAGTAACACGTGAATAATATTTATGATGAAAATAACCACGAGGGAAAAAGGAAACACAGAATGGTGCTCAAGCGCTTTCGTTTAATGACATCTTCAGGAACACTGAAATAAATAACAAGTTCGAGACTAGATATAGGTCACATTTTTTCTATTTTATTTTTTTTTTTGTGACCTATATATAGTCTCGAACTTGTTATTTATTTCAGTGTTCCTAAGTATGTCATTAGACGAAAGCGTTTGAGCCCCATTCTGCTTCCTTTTTCCTTCGTGTTTATTTTCATCATATATATATATATATATATATATTATTAATGATAATGATGATAATGATAATGTTTATTAGGAGGAGACAGATTCCGCTATAGCCCCCAACACACTTAAAAAAAAGGTCCAATGTAACCAACGATAAAACTACTTAAACAATAAATTTGAAAAAAAAAAGTGCAATGGTAATAAAGAAATAACAATAATAAGTGGAACGAAACGAGAAATAATAGAATTAGTAATAACAGTTTCATAAAAATAAGTATTACATGTAACGGAATGGCTAATGCAGGAGTTAAGTGGAGCTATAGACAAACACTTTCATACCAAGAGGTCCACAGTCTAGAAGACATAAAGCAGGACTGATGAATAGCTTCGACAATTGGATTGTCTGAGTTTTTAAGTCTTCGCTTTAGACTGTACTGAACACGTCTTGTTCCCTTAGGGAGGCTCGGAACGTCGCGGTTAGCGAACATTTGAGAGGCTGATCATCTTGGAGGTAACTTATGTAGCAGTTTATAGGATTTGTTGTAAAACAGATTGACGGTTCTGCGGGAGCCTTTTTTATTATTAACCCAGAGTTGCTGTCCATAAATGTTAGTGCAGAAAGTATGAAAAAGAGTGTCTTTAGCTTCGCTTGTCCAGAATCTGAAATCCCTTATAATCATGGTTGCCTTTGCCCGTGTAACTTCGACATCTCATATATATATATATATATATATATATATATATATATACACAGTGGTGGGCACCGTTAACCAAAAAGTTAACTTCGATAACGATAATCCGTTAACCCCAATTTTTAACTCCGATAACGATAATCCGATAATTTTACTACAAAGTTAACGGAAGTTAACGATAATCCGTTAACGATAACTGTTTCTTTACTAACATTTAAAAAAATCAAGGAAAAAAGCTTTAAAACCCATAGAAAATGTTTATTTATGCAAAATCCAACAATAAATAGGTATTTAACTGTATTTTTATCAAGTTGTAGTGAATACTCTTATTTTAGTTTCAAGATAAATGTTAAATTTTACCGTCTTGAATTTCGGAATAGCTATAAATTCATTTTAAATTAGTTACCCATCATAATTCAATTGTAAACCACATTAATACTAATTTTATGTATACTGTATTATTTTATTGTATGTAAACATAATTAATTATATATCACAATTGTCAGTTAATTATTTATATTCAAATAATTATTTTAATCTAATACCATGTCCATTTTGCAAATAAATAATAGAAATCCAAGGGTTATATTTTCCATCCTTGGTACTGTCGCAGTTTCGCCTAACGGACTCAATACGGCTAGTGAGATAATCACTGGTTGGCACTTAACCAGCGGCAGTGCTTATGGCTACATCATCCAGGTTAACCTATACCGGATAGATGCGTTACGGTCCCAAGCCGTAGCTTGCCTAGGCCCGACGACGACGAAAACCAACAATTGGTGACCCGGAGTTGGATTCCCCCCCTTTTACCCGAACGACTAGGACTAGACTGTAACGTCGTTCGTGCCCATCACCCCCTTCACCCGAGCGACTAGGACCAGACTGTAACGTCGCTCGTGCCCTCTGCCCCTCACCCCTGCCCGTGCGCTCTGTGCCTGCGCTCGTCTCAACCTCCACTCCTTCGTTGGTAACTTGTCGTCTTGCTTGTACGTCAGCAAGCATAGGAGAAGATGCCTGACGACGCTGGTGCCATCTCCCACTTGAGCGTAAAGCTCCCGTCTTCTGGCCGGGTGATCCATTTATTTGGTTCCACCAAGTGGAATCACAATTCAACTTGGGAAGGATCACCGCTAGCAGGACAAAATACGATCATGTTTTGTCCTCTCTACCAGCGAGCATCATCTCTGAAGTCCGTGACGTCATCGTGTCTGCTTCCACGAGTGAGGACCATACAACGATCTGAAGTCTGCCATCCTGTGCCGCACCACTGTCTCCGAGCGTGAGAAACTACATCAGTTAATCTCAAAAGAAGAACTTGGAGACCGTAAGCCCACTCAAATGCTGAGGGATATGCAGTGCGCTCTAGGCGAACGCGCACAAACCTTCGATAAGGACATCTTTAGACAGTTGTTCTTGCAGAAACTTCCTCCATCAGCTCAGCGTGTCTTGGCCACTATGGATCCTGCTACTCCAGTTGATAAACTAGCAGAAACTGCCGACAAAGTAGTGGAGATTGACACAGCTCCGGTCAACAACGTGAACACACAATCGGAACTGGAGTTGAAAGTGGAAGGGTTAAGTCAACAACTCAACCACGTTTGTTCTCTGCTACAAAATCAACGGCAAAGAAGCCATTCTCGGTCAAGATTTACGAAGAGGCATCGTTCGAGTTCCGGGAAGATCTGCTTCTACCACTCTAAATTTGGAAAGAAGGCTAGGAAGTGCATCTCCCCTTGCAATTTTTCGTCGGAAAACCCCAGCAGCGAGTCCTAATGGCGTCTAGTACTCGCACTGCCAACCTGTTATTCATAAAGGACAGGAACTCTGGTGTCAATTTCTTGGTCGATACCGGAGCGTCAGTCAGTGTATTCCCTCAAAAATCTGGTCATACGCACTCGGAATCTCCGCCTCTATACGCTGCTAACGGTTCACGCATACCCACGTACGGTACTCAGTCGCGTGAACTAAACTTGGGCCTTCACCGATCCTTCAAGTGGATTTTCATCTGTGCTCAAGTGCAGCATCCCATAATCGGCGCTGACTTCCTCCAGCATTTCAAACTCCTGGTGGATCTTGACAAGCGACGCTTATGCGACCAGGCCACACTGCTTTCTGTTCATGCCAAACAGGTTGCCCTTCCGGACGCCTCGAACTCTGCACTCTCCTCGTTCCCCCTAATTCCATGTACCAGTGCCTTTTCCAGCGATATCCAGGAATTCTTCAACCGATGCAGATGGGTGATACCATTAAGCACACCATTACCCATCACATTACAACAAAAGGTCCCCCTGTGTTTGCAAAACCCAGACGTCTTGCCCCGGACAAACTGAAAGCTGCCAAATCGGAATTCCAGCTTATGATAGATCTTGGGATAATAAGACCTTCCAAAAGCAGTTGGTCCTCTCCCCTACACCTGGTCCAGAAGAAGTCAGGAGACTGGAGACCATGTGGGGATTACCGGTTTTTGAATTCGACAACCATCCCGGACCGATATCCGGTACCAAATGTCCAAGACTTTACTTCTCTTTCCACGGCAAATCTATCTTCAGTAAAATAGACCTCGTTAAGGCTTTCCACCACATTCCCGTAGAGCCTTCGGATATTCCCAAGACTGCAGTTTGTACACCATTTGGGTTATTCGAATTTGTGAAGATGCCGTTCGGGCTACGGAATGCTGCGCAAACCTTTCAGAGGTTTATAGATGAGGTCACCAGAGGCTTAGACTTTGTTTATGCCTAATCGATGATTTGCTTGTGGCCAGCTCAACGGAAGAGGAACATAAGGAACATCTTTCACTCCTCTTTCAACGCTTAGAACAATACGGTGTTACTATTAATGCATCTAAGTGTGTGTTTGCACAGCCAACCTTGGAATTTCTTGGTCACACGATTTCGCAGCACGGAATTACCCCCCTTCAGGACAAGTGTGAAGTGATAAAAAATTACCCTATGCCAAATAATCAGCTTGAGTTACGTCGGTTTCTAGGTTTGGTAAATTATTACCACAAGTTCATTAAAACTGTGCCAGTGTTCTTGCTCCTCTACACGCTATGATCACACACAAACGCAAGGTAACGAAATTGGTATGGTGTAGCGATAGTTTACAGGCGTTCGACAATGCCAAAAATGCTATCAATAGTGCATTGTCTCTGTCATTTCCTATCAGTGATGCCCCCCTAACTCTGACGGTCGATGCATCAGATGTTGCGATCGGTGGGGTGTTGGAACAAACCATTAACGGTCAACAAGCACCATCGCGTTTTACTCGAAAAAGCTGCAGCCAGCCCAAACGCGTTATAGTGCTTTCGGACGTGAACTTCTTGCTATTTACTTAAACGTGAAGCATTTTCAACATTTCCTTGAAGGCCGAGAGTTTTGTGTTTTTACCGACCACAAACCTTTGGTCACTGTCTTCAATAAAAACAGCTGTAACCACTCTCCCAGAGTCATCAGGCAACTCGATTATATCTCGCAATTTACCACAGATATCCGCCACTACAAGACCTGCTCAGAGAAGACTCCACTCACTCACTTTCCCTCAAGAAAATGAGTATGCCAGGATTGTCTGTGCCCCTCTATTGCGACGTATCAACAGCTGCTATTCGCCCTTATGTCCCTCCATGTCACAGACAAGCAGTCTTCACGGATCTTCATAAGCCCTCCCATCCTGGTATCCGTGCTTCGCAACACCTGGTTACCTCTCGCTTTGTTTGGCCCTCGATGCGGAAGGATGTCAAACATTGGACCAAAACGTGCCTTGCCTGCCAGCGTGCCAAAGTCCAAAGGCACACCAGGTCCCCCTTTGACGCATTTCCGCCCCATCCCAGCGATTTGAGGTAATTCATGTAGACATTGTTGGCCCTCTTCCAGTGATTCAAGGCCAACGTTATCTGCTCACCTGTCTCGACCGCTTTTCCAGATGGCCTGAAGCCATCCCACTTCCTGATATCCAAGCGGACACTGTTGCAAGAGCCTTTCTTCATGGATGGGTATCAAGATTTGGATTGCCGACAAAAGTCATCACTGACCAAGGTCGCCAATTTGAGTCTTCGCTTTGGAAGAAGTTTACCAGCTTGTTGGGTACAGTACATGCGCATACCTGTGCGTATCATCCGCAAGCTAACGGCCTCGTCGAACGCTTCCATCGCCAGCTGAAGTCATCCCTTATGTGTCACGAAGACTCCCATTGGATGGATAAGCTTCCACTCGTGTTGCTTGGTATTCGCTCTGCATTTAAGAGTGATCTGAAGACTACAGCGGCTGAACTAGTCTATGGAACAACACTGCGGCTACCAGGTGGCTACTTCACTGCAGGGGATAAGTCATGTGATCCTACGGAATTCGCTCAAACACTTTCCTCTCACATGCAGTCCCTTCAGCCTGTTCCCCTCGATTGACTAGCCAACAGAACATCTTTGTTTCCCCAGCCTCCAGTCTTGCACCCACGTTTTCGTTCGTGTACCTGTCCCAAAACGGCCTCTCCAATGTCCATATGACGGGCCCTATGAAGTTCTCCGACGTACGCGCAATCATTTCTCATCCAGCGCGGTTCCAAGGTCGACAAGGTTTCTATCGATCGTCTTAAGCCTGCGTTTTTGGAATCAACCTTAAGCGAGGTACATGTAGCTACCAAAAAGGTCCAGGGGAAATCTGTGTCGTTCGGAACTCTTTGAACTTCCTCTCTGGTGGGGGAGTGTGTAGTGAATACTCTTATTTTAGTTTCAAGATAAATGTTAAATTTACCGTCTTGAATTTCGGAATAGCTATAAATTCATTTTAAATTAGTTACCCATCATAATTCAATTGTAAACCACATTAATACTAATTTTATGTATACTGTATTATTTTATTGTATGTAAACATAATTAATTATATATCACAATTGTCAGTTAATTATTTATATTCAAATAATTATTTTAATCTAATACCATGTCCATTTTGCAAATAAATAATAGAAATCCAAGGGTTATATTTTCCATCCTTGGTACTGTCGCAGTTTCGCCTAACGGACTCAATACGGCTAGTGAGATAATCACTGGTTGGCACTTAACCAGCGGCAGTGCTTATGGCTACATCATCCAGGTTAACCTATACCGGATAGATACGCTACGGTCCCAAGCCGTAGCTTGCCTAGGCCCGACGACGACGAAACCAACCAAAAGTTTGCACACTTTTTGCTTAATAACTTTTTCTTTTATTTTTAATAAAAAATGTACTGATTACATGTTTTGAAACCCTTGTAACCACTAACCATTAACTAAATTTTAATTTACCAGAGAATTATTATGGCGGGAACTGAAAGGTAAAATTAAATTTTAGGCACATTTATTAAAGACTATGACACAATGTGCTGGTTGCCCTTCAGAAAGACCAACTTCTCAAAGTTAGGCCCAACTGCCAGTCTTGACCTCATGGCCTCCCCAACCTCCCCTTGCGAGATCTGGAAGCAGACTGAAGTTATGGTGGTTTGAATTCATTCGCCGAGCGGTGATCTTCCGTGAATGACTCCTCGCAGTTAACGTGTTGACGGACTTTAACAGACTAAATATCGAGTTATCGGAAGTTAACTGGTCCGATAACGATAAATGGAAATTAACTTCCGTTAATAGTCCGTTAAAAAAAGTTAACTTCGTTAATTAACTGTTATCGGATTAACGCTTTAGTGCCGAACACTATTATATATATATATATATATATATATATATATATATATATAATATATATTCCGAAGTTACACACGCAAAAGCAAACATAATTATATAAGTAATAATATTAGTCATCACTTGGAAAAATATAAGCAATAACAACCATTCGCAATAAAAATGCAATGTAATTTGTCTTTAATGACATCACACAGGCACAAATGGTGTAATTTAAAGCTGAGTCACAATTCGCTCTTGTAATGTTCTTTTTACATAATTATCTTTTTCTCTTTTGAATATGTATTTTAAATTTTTACCGAGCTTTTCTAAACCTTCGCGACTCCCTTCGAACCCTCTCGCAACTCAAAGTTTGATAGGCAGAGATCTAGCATAAACAAGTGTGGTTTTGGAATAAAGGGTGAACCAGAAGTATGAAATATTTATTTATTTAATTAATAAATGTTCAAACCTGCAGAGCGTGAAACCGTTTAGATTTTTTCAATTCTCTTATCTAAACTAAACTACAATACGAATATTGCGTAACATCCCAGTAGAGATGTTCTACAGTATTCCTTCTGAATGTTCACCTTTAGTTCTGTAGTTTACAAGTTACATTAGATATACTGTATATATACCTCGTTAACCTCCTCGTTAACCTTCACGAAGGTGAAGCTGGTGGCCCCACCTCTAGGCCTGGCTTGGTGGAGGAGCCAGGTACACCCGGCTCATCTGGTACCGTCCTGAGTCAGGCATCTAGTCTTCTCTTGAAGTCTAGATGCCCCCTGACAACCAAGCTATTTTACTTCAGTGTTGAGGAGGTCCCTTGTCGGGCCTTTAATTTGGGAACACTACACATTCTGCCTTTCCTATTTTCCAGCGTTGTTTGGATGGTAATTGGGTTTAGTTTGAGGTTTGGTACCAGTTTTTCGATCATTTTCCATATGTAGATTATGGTGTACCTCTCTCTTCTTCTTTCCAGGGAGTACAGATTTAGTTTACGTAGTCTTTGCGGTAGTTGAGTTCTTTGCAGCCATTATATATATATATATATATGCACTAGAATCACAAATAACACGTGACCTTATTAATAAGCAAACAACCACAAGGAAAAGGAAACACAAAGTCCGAGCGCTTTCGTGATATATTCACATTATCATGAATATATCACGAAAGCGCTCGGACTTTGTGTTTCCTTTTCCTTGTGGTTGTTTGCTTATATATATATATATATATACACACTGTGTGTGTGTGTGTGTGTGTGTGTGATATATATATACACACACTTAATTTACATGTTAAATATATGTTAAATAAATACCATGCATTTTATTTGTGTATAAAATTAGACATAAATGCACTTAATAAAATTTAAATTTTGTTTTAAAGAAAAGAAACAACGATTTGTAAAACTTTCACCCTCCCCGGCGGGGAATCGAACCCCGGTCTCCCGCGTGACAGGCGGGGATACTTACCACTATACTACCGAGGAACGCATACAGCTCTTAAGTATTTTCAAACTGTCGTAACTGAGAGATTATTATTATTATACGTTCAGGTTGTTTATTGTTATTATTACGAAAGGGGTTATACAACCTATATTATTATTATTATTATTATTAGCAGTAATAGTTGATTTTTCTTTATATTTCTTAGTTTAATTGTTAAAATGTGAGTGGGACGTAATCTTTACAGTTTTCTTTATCCAATTAAACGACTGGGGGCAAAACGTATGTTATTTGATCAAAAGTGTTTGGATTCTCCTTGAAAAGAAAAACCAATTTACATTATTTTGTATTCTACGTTTTCTCATCTTTAATTTTATATATTGCTTTTATCTTTAATTAAGAGGAGATTTTTCCCTTTATCCTTAATCCTTTTTGATATTTCTGGTGCAACGTTTGACGTCATTGTAAGAGCTCTGGCGTCGTAGTTAATTTCATTTTCTTCTTTCGTTAAAGGCAACAAGAAAAAATATAAATGAAATATTTCATCATTTGTCAGGTGGAAACTCTGGATTTGAACCAAATTCATAGCTGAATTTGGGGGTGTAGATTCAGGATATAGATTCGGATTAGAATTTAGATTAGGGGGTAAAAAGTTTAGATTAGGTGGGTAAAATATGAAGGAGGAGGGAAGATGGGGAAGATGAAATTGCAAAGCTGTGGAAAAACCACTACTCTAACATTCTTAACAGTGTGAGTAGGGATAATCTTAAGATGGATTGCAGCGAAACGCCTGTGTGAGGGAAAAGGGAAAATACTTTGATATCAATTCCTGAAGTAAGAGGTTAATTAAAGAGTTAAAGACTGGTTCTGCGTCAGGGGTAGATGAACTATCGAATGAGCACTTAAAATATGCAAATGACGTAGTATGTCTGCATATATCATTGCTCTTATCAGCCATGCTTGCTCATAGCCATATCCCTGCAGAGTTCATGAGGGTATATATTTTGCCCGTAGTCAAAAATAAGTATGGAGACATTCTGTCCAACAAAAATTACAGGCCTATTGCTGTCACTTCCTGCTTCTCGAAACTACTAGAAAAACTCTTGTTACTCCGATTAAATGATTACCTATGGACATCTCCTAATGAGTTTGGTTTCAAAAGGTCCCACTGAGTAGCATGGGCGCAAAAGGGAAGAGTGCAATACAATTGCAAATGTTATTCAATGTTCCATACGTTATGCAACAAGGGGGATGTTGCAAGATGATATGCAACAAAGTGGGAGAGGGGAATTCTGCAAGATATTGTGCAACAAGGGAGAAGGAAAATGTTGCAAGATGTTATGCAACAAGGGAGAAGGGTAAGGTTGCAAAAAGTTATGCAACCAAGGGGGAAGGGGAATGTTGCAAGAGTAACAAGGGGTTATGCAACTTGGAGGCGGAGTTATCCCCCAAGAGAAACAGAGAGGAGAAGGAAAGAGAGAGAGGAGGAGAGGTGTTCGCTTGGCAGGAGCCAAGCGCATATTAAGACTTCAGACGAGCGGCCGTTGCCTTAATATGGTCTTAATCAGCCAGTTGGCTTATCTGGCTGAGTTAGCAGATTGCGCTATTTATTTAATTAAAGCATATATTCTGGCTTAATCAGCCAGCTGGCTTAGAAGGCTGAGTTGCCAGTTTGCTATTTATTTAATTAAAGCATATATTCTGGCTTAATCCGCCAGTTGGCTTAGAAGGCTGAGTTGACAGATTGCCCTATTTATTTAATTAAAGCATATATTCAGGCTCTCCGCCAGTTGGCATAATCTGTCAGCTGGATTAACCCGCCAGTTGAATTAGAAGGCCTAACCAGCCATTTGGTATAATTAAATAATAATAATAACGTTTATATATACACAACCAAAAGAATCAAATAAAACACCACCACATTACTCAGTTTATTTAGACGAATTATTGGATTGGCATAATCTTAGTCGGAGGAGTGCGTGCATTTGCGTGCGTTTATCTCCGTCGGCTGAATTAAACCGCCAGTTGGCATAACTCGCCAGTTGACTTAGAAGGCCTAACCAGCCATTTGGTATAATTAAATATTAATAATAATAACGTTTATATATACATCCAAAAGAATTAAATAAAACACCATCACATCACTATTTATTTAGAGAAATTAATTATTGGATCCAATTTCACGAAATATATTGAAAATAAATATACATTCCTATACAAGCGAAAGAATATATGCAATCAAAAATAATAATAGCATAAGAACTACGAACGAGGATAACGAGGATAACGAGAATAACAGAATCACCTTGTGAAAATAATATTTATCATTTACTACAGAAATGCTCATTCCGTCGAAGGTCAAGCTTTCCACCCCGTCCTAGACCTACAGTTTAACGGGGAATACTACTACAATAGATCTAGTTGGCCTGGTGAAGTAGTGAGTTGAGTTCTTTCACTCTCCACCTCTCAGATACACCCGGATCATCGGGGATCTTTTCTATTCCATGGAATTTTAGATCCTCCCCTTTTCCGTACCGTAACAGTTGAATTTTATCACTGTTAATCTTCATATAAAAACTATGCAACATCTAAAACTTACTACATCATTACCCCTAGCCCGTCCTTCATGCATTAAAAAAGTTCTACTTTATCGGCAACCTTTGTTTAGCATCCCCCCTGATTGTTCATCCCGGCGAAGGTCAAGCGTGTCACTCCACCTTAAACCTAGAGTTTAACGTTGAATCCGAACCACGTCTAAAATAAAATGTTAAAACACTCCTTAACACAATAAAATCTAATTTCAGAATAAAAAAAATTTTTAAACAGCCTGACCATACAAAACATCACTCGGAATTGTCATGAAAATGAAAGAAAGAAAAAAATGAACAACAATCAGCTCGCCTATAACAATATAAAAATTGATATATATATATATATATATAAAGTAAAAAAAAAATTATCAAAAGAATATTTACAAAAACAATTTTTTATTTCAATTAAACAAATTTTTATCTTTTTATAACACATTTTGCTTATTTTGAAGACTCACACAACTTATATACGGCAAGCATAATAAACTTACAGTCCAAATTTGACCCGGTATAAATTAGTGTTATTAACGATTATTTTTCGACTTTAAGCCTTTAAATTAACTTAAAATTATAAAGCGAACTAAAACTACAAAGCGATGCCTGTAAATCTATTATTTACATCCAGCCAAAAAATAATCTTAAAAACTCGAATAGATTCTGGAAAATTTTGCTACTTCTTTATTGAATCTCTTAGAATGTTCTAATATATATATATATATATATATATATATATATATATTTATATATATATATTTTATTTATTACCTAAAAATGCGTCACTATACACTCAAACATTTTGAACATCACCGTATAAAAATCAACGCGAAAAGGAAAGAAAAAAACTCGGATTCCGACTCCAATTTTGACTCCATATTATTACGGCTTCGACAAGACGATCAGAGAAATTTTGAGTCAAAGCGGTTTGTAAATCTAGACTCTAACGAGAAGAGACAAAAAAAATTTTGACCGCGAAAATTTAAAAAATGCTCGTTATGAGAAGAAATTTTGAAAATGATGGGCGCCATCTTGAAAAACAGCTACAATGATTTGTTAAGGAATGAGAATCGAAATTTGCTTGCAAATGGGTTAACACTGGATCTTGCTATTTAAATAACCGAACAAGAATATTTATTAATGCTATAATACGCGTAGCAACAATTTTGACCGAAATATAAGGCGACGTGGGAAAGCCCTTATATTTATATAAAGGAACACCGCGTAGCCACCAAAATGTTGTGTTTAATTTCTTTAAGGGCCCATTCCTTCATTATTATATTTCATTATTTATCTACTTTCTATTCATTTTCTCTCTATCTTTCATTTATCTTTCTCTTTACTCTCGTTTCGCTGTGCTTTATAAATACGAGTAGCACGTGACCGAGTTTGAGGCGCCATTATGATTCGAACAATGCAAAGGAGACCGGGGTATTAATTATACACTAACTACACTTTATTAACTTTTATTTATGCCGATACACTTTTAGATAAGCGGGGGGAGGGAGTAACGTTAACGTTTTAAGTCGGAGAGAGACGTAATACTATTCTAAATTTACACCTACATCGTAACACACAAAACAACTTCTTAAGCCAAGACCGTCCGATGACTGAACTTCTGAAGGGCATTTCCGACCAGCACAGACGATCACGCGCTATACACATTTTTATTCACACTCCGTCTAATTCTGCGTATTGTCAAAAACATTTAAAAACGTAGAAGATTGGGATCTATCCAACAATAAAGAATTATGAAATGCTTCGATATATATATATATATATATATATATATATATATATATATATAAGATCTATTATGTCCTTTTTCATCCGGTAGTTAAAAGAACACATTAATTTTCACGTGTTCAGTTATTTGTTTAAAGTTCAAAACTGAGTGTCAAAGGCGTTACAAGAGAGCATTTCCCTCCTCCACCAAGCGGTCATGTGTGTCGGAGAGCGCAAGAGCAACTCGTTCCTCCGCCAAGACAGGTCTAGAGGCAGGGCTACCTGCTTGACCTCCGTGTGAAGAGAGGCCCAGCAGAGGGACACTAACAAATGGTCAGAAGACAGCAATAGGGTATTTAGCACTGAGAAATTTCAACTCTTGAGATATGGTAGAAATGAAGAAATTAAACAGACTAGATACTAGGCCAGAGGAGCCAGGTGTACATGACTATGTGCGGTGGAGAGCGCGAGGGAGCAACTCGCGCCTTCACCAAGACATGTCTCCGTGTGAAGAGAGACCGAGAATAGGGGGACACTAACAAATGGTCAGAAGCCAGCAATAGGGCATTTAACACTGAGAAATTTCAACTCTTGAGATATGGTAGAAATGAAGAAATTAGACTGCATATTAGAACAGATGAGCCGGGTGTACATGACTCTGTGCGGTGGAGAGCGCAGGAGAGCAACTCGCTCCTCCACCATCGGTCATGTGTTTCGGAGAGAGCAAGAGAGCAACTCGCTCCTCCACCAAGACAGGTCTACAGGCGGGGACCACCAGTTTGACCTCCGTGTGAAGAGAGGCCCAGCAGAGGGGGACACTAACAAATGGTCAGAAGACAGCAATAGGGCATTTAGCACCGAGAAATTTCAACTCTTGAGATATGGTAGAAATGAAGAAATTAGACTGCATATTAGGCCAGATGAGCTTGGTGTACATGGCTATGTGCGTTGGAGAGCGCAAGAGAGCGGCTCACTCCTTCACCAAGCCAATCCTAGAGGCAGGGACCACCAGCTTCGACCTTCGTGTGAAGAGAGAATGACACGCGGAAACGCATCGTGGCACACACACACATTTTATTCATGCAGTTAACCGTGATTCACTTTCGTCAATTGAGTTAACATGACCTAATAATTGTTAGCATCATGCACTTATCCGTGATCGTGGCATGGACATAACCGCGAGTTGGAGGTGTTTACATTCGAGGGTCCCTCCCACCATACCGTCACAAATGCGACTCAGTCAGTGTCTTTCAGCGCGACCAAAGGCAATATTACGAACGAAATTATCAAAGACGCAAAGAGAAAAATCGGCGAGGGGTACCAAACCTCAAACTAAACCCAATAACCATACACACTGGCATCATCTAGTGACACGCGTTCATTAGTTGCGGGACTATTTACCGAACTTTTTGATCACGCCTCGTATATATAAGATCTACTAAGTCCTTTTTCATCCGGTAGTTAAAAGAACACATTCACTTTCACCTGTTCAGTCTCAATTGTTTAAGGTTCAAAATTGAGTGTCAAACGCGGTGCAAGAGAGCAATTCCCTCCTACACCAAGCGGTCATGTGTGGCGGAGAGCGGCTGTTAATTTTTATAGAAAACAGAGTAAATACATTTTTACATTAAATTGTCTTCATATCCACGTTATTTTACGTGAGACGAGAAGGAAAGGGTGCAGGTATATGAAAGGGTACCATCGGAATGCGTCGTTTGACCTATATAGCAGCGAGGGAATACCCATGATGTCTCACTCTGCTTCTCCATACATTCATTGTTTGATTTAAAATCACAATAAACAATACAAATGTTCTATGAGATTAATATTTATTTTTTCAGCCTATAAACATCATCATAAACGGTAGACATGATCTGCCTTAAAGCTAAAATTTCTTATCAAAGCTTCTTATCAATTCATGCTTTCAGCTTCAATAAACATCGATAATCCCCCCCCTCCACACACACACATTGGGAGTACTCAACAATTGGAATTGAATGAAATATATATATATACATATATATATACAGGGTGGGCGGAAAGTAGCTCCCTATTTTGGATTGGTAAAAAAATATGTATATTATCCATTTATTTCAGAAGAAATAATATGAAAAGGTAGGCATACATGGTAGGTTTTCTCTAAAATTCAATGTGGGCTCCAACTCTTTCCACCAGCTTCTGGAGCCGCCCAGGAATGGCGTCCAATGACTTTAGCAGGAACTCCGGCGGGATGGAGGACATGACTTCCCGAATTCGGTCCTCCAGTTCTTCCAATGTCCTCGGTTTGGTGCGGTAGACTTCTTCCTTTACCCACACCCAAAGAAAGAAGTCGCACGGTTACCGCTGAAAAACGGCAGAATCGGTTCAGTGTAACGGTATGGTGTGGTATGACCTCAGATCAGGTTGTGGGCCCGTTCCTTCTGCGCAACACCATGAATGCTGAGCGGTACCTTGCTATGTTGCGAAACGAGGTCTGGCCGGTTGTCAGCACATGGGAGAACATCGACGATCTGATATTTATGCAAGATGGCGCCCCTCCGCACTTCGCTCTTGTTGTCCGTGAGTGGCTGGATGCCTACTTCCCTGGGCGTTGGATGGGTCGGCGTGGTCCACATCAATGGCCAGCCAGGAGCCCCGACTTGACACCGTGCGACTTCTTTCTTTGGGGGTGGGTAAAGGAAGAAGTCTACCGCACCAAACCGAGGACATTGGAAGAACTGGAGGACCCGAATTCGGGAAGTCATGTCCTCCATCCCGCCGGAGTTCCTGCTAAAGTCAGTGGACGCCATTCCTGGGCGGCTCCAGAAGCTGGTGGAAAGAGTTGGAGCCCACATTGAATTTTAGAGAAAACCTACCATGTATGCCTACCTTTTCATATTATTTCTTCTGAAATAAATGGATAACATACGTATTTTTTTACCAATCCAAAATAGGGAGCTACTTTCCGCCCACCCTGTATATATATATATATATATATATTTATACAGAGAGAGTAAAAAACTGAAGACGGTACACACACACACACACACACACGCACACACAGATTATTGATTTGAAATCACTGTTAAAAATGATAATTATCAGAAAACTCGCAAGAGCAACTCGCTCCTCCACCAAACCAGGAAGACCTCAACTCTGACTGTTGTGACTGTCCTGAGATACGTTCATTTAAGTCTGTCAATATCCCAGGACGTATCATAACGCCCCGATTAGTGTTACTATTTTGATTTAGTATTACAGCTTTCCGTCCAACCCGAGCGCAGAGTGCCGACCTGAGATACCCATGCCATTCACACCCCTCACAGTTTCTAAGAATCATAAAATCGGGGATATTTCTTGTCAATATTTTAAAACTTGCTAGATCAAGTTTTAAAGTATCGCTAATAAAGGTCCCTTTTGTGATTTCTAGAAGTTGTGAGGTGTATGGGAAAGACACGGGAAACTCAGGTCGGCACTATGCGCTCGGGTTGGACAGAAAGCTGTAATACTACAGCAAAATAGTAACACTAGCCTGGGCGTTATGATACATCCTGGGATATTGGCAGAGACTTAAATGAACGTATCTCAGGACCGCCACAACAGTCAAAGTTGAGATCTTCCTAGCTTGGTGGAGGAGCGAGTTGCTCTTGCGAGTTTTCTGATAATTACCATTTTTAACAGTGATTTCAAATCAATAATGTGTGTGTGTGTGTGTGTGTGTGTGTGTGTGTGTGTGTGTGTGTGTACCGTCTTCAGTTTTTTACGCGCTCTCGCTTTATATATATATATATATAGTTCATTCAATTCCAATTGTTGAGTACTCCCAATGTGTGTGTGGAGGGGGGGGGGGCTTATCGATATTTATTGAAGCTGAAAACATGAATTGATAATAAGTTATGTTTTAGCTTTAAAGCTAGGCTGACCATATTTCCTTGAGACAAAAACGGGACGTTGGGATGGCAAAAAAGGGACGGGGGTTATGTAATATTCTGTATTCATGAAAAAGTAAGTACATAAACATATTGAGCTTACAATTATTCTCAGTGACAGAACCCATACAAAAACCCATACAAAACGGTACTGTCCCGTTCAAACCGGTACGTATGGTCAGCCTATTTAAAGCAGATCATTTCTACCGTTTATGATGTTTATAGGCTGAAAAAATAAATATTAATCTCATAGAACATTTATATTGCTTATTGTGATTTTAAATCAAACAACGAATGTATGGAGAAGCAGAGTGAGACATCATGGATATTCCCTCGCTGCTATATAGGTCAAACGACGCATTCCGATGGTACTTTTTCATGTACCTACACCCTTTCCTTCTCGTCTCACGTAAAATAACGTGGATGCGAACACAATTTAATGTAAAAATGTATTTACTCTGTTTTCTATAAAAGTTAACAGCCGCTCTCCGCCACACATGACCGCTTGGTGTAGGAGGGAATTGCTCTCTTGCACCGCGTTTGACACTCAATTTGGACCTTAAACAATTGAGACTGAACAGGTGAAAATGAATGTGTTCTTTTAACTACCGGATGAAAAAGGACTTAGTAGATCTTTTATATACGAGGTGTGATCAAAAAGTTCGGTAAATAGTCCCGCAACTAATGAACGCGTGTCACTAGGTGATGTCAGTGTGTATGGTTATTGGGTTTAGTTTGATTAGTTTGAGGTTTGGTATCACTCGCCGATTTTTCTCTTTGCGTCTTTGATAATTTCGTTCGCAATATTGCCTTTGGTCGCGCTGAAAGACACTGACTGAGTCGCATTGTGGCAGTATGGCGGGAAGGACCCTCAATGTAAACACCAGCTCGCAGTTAGCTCCATGCCACGATCACGGATAAGTGCATGATGGTAACAATTAGTAGGTCATGTTAACTCAATTGACGACAGTGAACCACTGTTAACTGCATGAGTAAAATGTGTGTATACCACGATGCGTCTCCGCGTGTCATTCTCTCTTCACATGAAGGTCGAAGCTGATGATCCCTGCCTCTAGGATTGGCTTGGTGAAGGAGTGAGCCGCTCTGTTGCGCTCTCCACCGCACATAACCATGTACACCCAGCTCATCTGACCTAATATGTAGTCTGTTTATTTTTTTTCATTTCTACCATATCTCAAGAGTTCAAATTTCTCGGTGTTAAATGCCCTATTGCTGTCTTCTAACCATTTGTTAGTGTCACCTTCTGCTGGGCCTCTCTTCACACGGAGGTCAAGCTGGTGGTCCCCGCCTGTAGACCTGTCTTGTTGGAGGAATGAGTTGCTCTCTTGCGCTCTCCGTCACACATGACCGCTTGGTGGAGGAGGGAAATGTTCCCTTGCAGCGCGTTTGACACTCAATTTTGAACCTTAAACAAATGAGACTGAACAGGTAAAAATGAATGTATTCTTTTAACTACCGGATGAAAAAGGACTTAGTAGATCTTATATATATTATATATCGAAGCATTTCATTCTTTATTGTTGGATAGATCCCAATCTTCACGTTTTTAAATGTTTTGACAATACGCAGAATTAGACGGAGTGTGAATAAAAATGTGTATAGCGCGCGATCGTCTGTGCTGGTCGGAAATGCCTTCAGTCATCAACGGCCTTGGGCTTAAGAAGGTGTTTTGTGTTTACGATGTGTTGTAAATTTAGAATAGTATTACGTCTCTCTCCGACTTAAAATGTTAAACGTTACTCCCCGCGCACCCGCATTACCCCGATTATCTAAAAGCGTATCGGCAAAAATAAAAGTTAGTAAATGTAGTTTGTGTATAATTAATACCCCGGTCTCCTTTGCATTGTTCAAATCATAATGGCGCCTCAAATTCAGTCACGTGCTACCCGTATTTATAAAAGTACAGCGAAACGAGAGTAAAGAGAAAGATAAATGAAGATAGAGAGAAAAATGAATAGAGAGTAGAGTAAATAACGAAAAATATTTTGAAGGAAATGGTCCCTTAAAGAAATTAAACCACAACATTTTGGTGGCTACGCGGTGTTCCTTTCTATAAATATAAAGGCTTGCCCACGTCGCTTTACATTTCGGTCAAAAATTTGTGATACCCGTAGTATATCATAATAAATATTCTGGTTCGATTATTTAAATAGCAAGATACATTTGTGTTAACCCATTTGCAAGCAAATTCGATTCTCATTCCTTAACAAATCATTGTAACTGTTTTCCAAGATGGGGCCCATCATTTTCAAAATTTCTTCTCATAACGAGCATTTTGTAATTTTCGCGGTCAAAAATTTTTTTTTCTCTTCTCGTTGAAGTCTAGATTTCCAAACCGCTTTGACTCAAAATTTCTCTGATCGTCTTGTCGAAGCCGTAATATGTGGAGTCAAAATTAGAGTCGGAATTCTAGAGTTGTTTGTTTCCTTTTCGCGTTGATTTTATATGGTAAGGTTTAAAATGTTTGAGGTTTGTGGTGACGAGCATTTTTTAGGTAATAAAAAATACATATATATATAATATATTATAGATATATAGTAGAGCATTCTAAGAGATTCAAAAAGAAGTAGCAAAATTTTCCAGAATCTATTCGAGTTTTTAAGATTATTTTTTGACGATGTAAATAATGGATTTACTGGCATCGCTTTGTAGTTTTAGTTCGCTTTATAATTTTAAGTTAATTTAAAGGTTTAAAGTCGAAAAATAATCGTTAAAGACACTAATTTATACTGGGTCAAATTCGGACTGTAAGTTTATTATGCTTGCCGTATATAAGTTGTGTGAGACTTCAAAATAAGCAAAATGTGTTATAAAAAGATAAAAATTTGTTTAATTGAAATAGAGAAATTGTTTTCGTAAATTCTTTTGATAAATTAATTTGTTTTTTTTACTTTATATATATATATATATATATATATATATATATATATATTCATCAGTTTTTTATTTTTATAGGCGAGCTGATTGTTGTTATTTATTTCTTTTTCTTTCTTTCATTTTCAGGACAATTCCAAGTGATGTTTCGTATGGTTAGGCTTTTTAAATTTTTTTTTTTTCTGAAATTAGATTTTATGTGTTAAGGAGTGTTTTAACATTTTATTTTAAACGTGGTTCGGATTCAAAGTTAAACTGTAGGTCTAAGGTGGAGTGACACGCTTGACCTTCGCCGGGATGAACAGTCAGCGGGGATGCTAAACAAAGGTTGCCGATAAAGTAGAACTTTTTTAATGCATGAAGGACGGGCTAGGGGTAATGATGTAAGTTTTAGGAGATGTTGCATAGTTTTTATAGGAAGATTAACAGTTTTAAAATTCAACTGTTACGGTACGGAAAAGGGGAGGATCTAAAATTCCATGGAATAGAAAAGAAGATCCCGATGATCCGGGTGTATCTGAGAGGTGGAGAGTAAAAGAACTCAACTCACTACTTCACCAGGTCAACTAGATCTATTGTAGTAGTATTCCCCGTTAAACTGTAGGTCTAGGACGGGGTGGAAAGCTTGACCTTCGACGGAATGAGCATTTCTGTAGTAAATTATAAATATTATTTTCACAAGGTGATTCTGTTATTCTCGGTAAACCGTATTATTCCGCTTCTGAGTGATATTTTGTATGGTTAGGCTGTTTAAAATTTTTTGTATTCTGAAATTAGATTTTATTGTGTTAAGGAGTGTTTTAACATTTTATTTTAGACGTGGTTCGGATTCAACCTCAAACTGTAGGTCTAAGGTGGAGTGGCACGCTTGACCTTCGTTAGAATGAACAATTTGGAAAGGTCCGGGTTTGTATATTATTATTTTTATTATATATATATATATATATATACACACTCCTCGTTCGTAGTTCTTATGCTATTATTATTTTTGATTGCATATTTTCCTTCGCTTGTCTAGGAATGTATATTTATTTTCAATATATTTCGTGAAATTGGATCCAATAATTAATTTGTCTAAATAAACAGAGTGATGTGATGGTGTTTTATTTAATTCTTTTGGGTGTGTATATATAAACGTTATTATTATTATTATTATTTAATTATACCAAATGGCTGGTTAGGCCTTCTAAGTCAACTGGCGGGTTATGCCAACTGGCGGTTTAAGTCAGCTGACGGAGACAAACGCACACAAATGCACGTACTCCTCCGACTAGGATTATGCCAATCCAATAATTCGTCTAAATAAACTGAGTGATGTGGTGGTGTTTTATTTAATTCTTTTGGTTGTATATATAAACGTTATTATTATTATTTAATTATACCAAATGGTTGGTCAGGCCTTCTAAGTCAACTGGCGGGCTAAGCCAGCTGACGGATTATGCCAACTGGTGGAGAACCTGAATATATGCTTTGATTAAATAAATAGGGCAATCTGTCAACTCAGCCTCCAAAGCCAACTGGCGGATTAAGCCAGAATATATGCTTTAATTAATAAATAGCGCAAACTGGCAACTCAGCCTTCTATGCCAGCTGGCTGATTAAGCCAGAATATATGCTTTAATTAAATAAATAGTGCAATCTGGCAACTCAGCCAGATAAACCAACTCTCTGATTAGGAACATATTAAGGCAACGGCCGCTCGGCTGAAGTCTTAATATGAGCTTGGCGACTGCCAGGCGAACACCTCTCCTCCTCTCTCTGTTTCTCTTGGGGGATAACTCCGCCTCCAAGCTGCATAACCCCGTGTTGATCTTGCAACATTCCCCCTCCTCCTTTGTTGCATAACATCTTGCAACATTTCCCTTCTCCCATGTTGCACAACATCTTGCAACATTCCCCTATCCCCCTTTGTTGCATAACATCTTACAACATTTCCCCTCCCCCTTGTTGCATAACATCTTACAACATTTCCCCTCCCCCTTGTTGCATAACTTATGCACCATTTCCTTTGTAATATTGATCACCATTTGCAATTGCATTGCACTCTCCCCTTTTGCACCCATATTACTCTACTCAACTGACCTCTGTATCTATGTACTTAAAGAAACAATATCTAAATACATTGACAGTAATTCAACTATTTATAGCTGTTTCCTAGATATAAGTAAGGCACATGATAGAGTGAACCACAATATTTTATTTAAAAACTAGAAGACAGGAAGGTTCCCATGTACATATTAAATTTATTGACATTTTGTTATTCCAACCAATCTTTTATAGTTAGGTGGGACAATGTACTATCCGAATGTTTTGGCTCCTCTTGCGGGGTGAGACAAGGCGCCTTGCTCTCCCCTATGCTGTTTAATGTGTATATTGACGGATTAATTGCTTCACTTAATGAGGCAACAGTGGGATGTTGTATAGATAACACAAGGATAAATAACTTAGTGTTAATAAGTCCCTCTGTTAAAGTTCTGGATCGGCTACTAAAAGCCTGCGAAGTGTATCCGCAGAAACATGATATTCTTTTTAATGTTACAAAAACTAAGGTTATGCAATTTCATCCTAAAAGCCATAATTAGCCAGCTGACATTAGGTTTAAAATGAGAGGTGAAGTAATTCAGGAAGTAGAAGAGTTTAAGTATTTGAGTCAAACTATCACCAGCTCCTTGAGTGATGACTCAGATATAAAAAAACAATCTCGAAGCCTTTGTGCTAAAGCGAATATGACTATAAGGAACTTTCGGTTCTGTACGAGTGAAGCTAAAGGCACTCTTTCATACTTTCTGTAGTAATATATACGGACAGCAACTCTGGGTGAATTATAAAAAAGGTTCTGGCAGAACTCTAAATTTGCTGTAGAACAGGTCTTTTAGACTTACATAAATTACTCCCCGAGATGCTCAGCTTCGCAAATGTTTGCTACCCGCAATGTCCCGAGCTTCCCGGAGGTAACAAGTCGTGCTCAATATAGTCTAATGAAAAGAATTAAAAAATCAACCAACCCGATTATCTATGAGTCCTGCCGTTTATCCTCTATCTCAAGGTCTAAGCTATGGACTTCTTGGTACGAAAACGTCTGTCTGTAACTCCACTTAACCTCAACATTACTGTATTATTTCTAATCAATTTTATATATTTTTAGCCTCAGTATGTGAACTGTCATTGATTAATAATATTTGTCATATGGACTATAGTCTCCCAATAAACCTTTTCATTTTCATAATGCAACAAGAGCTCCACTCTGACCTGGATTAAAATCAGAATATGCCAGTATGTTCATCAAAGTTGTTATCATAACCCACACACCCATACACCCCTCCCACATACACACACGCATACACACACCCACAATATATATATGTATGTTACATTCAATCTGTGAAACCAGTCATTTCACGAAATGCCTAAAAATTTTAGGCATTTCGCGTAATTCGATTGACTCTTAAACATAAGTAATACTGCATTACTAACCTAACCTAACCTAATCTTCATAAAGTCGTTAATTGCTTAATCGAATTACGCAAAATGCCTGAAATTTTTAGGCATTACGTGAAATGACTAGTTTCACACAATGACTGTAACATATATATATATATATATATATATATATATACACTTTGATATCAGTTTCTGAAGTAAAGAGGTTAATTAAAGAGTTAAAGACTGGTTCTGCGTCAGGGGTAGATGACTTATCGAATGAGCACTTAAAATATGCAAATGACGTAGTATGTCTGCATATATCATTGCTCCTATCAGCCATGCTTGCTCATAGCTATATCCCTGCAGAGTTCATGAGGAAATATATCTTGCCCCTGGTCAAAAACAAGTACGGAGACATTCTGTCCAGCAATAATTACAGGCCTATTGCTATCGCTTCCTGCTTCTCGAAACTACGGTACTAGAAAAACTCTTGTTACGCCGATTAAATGATTTCCTATGGACATCTCCTAATCAGTTTGGCTTTAAAAGGTCCCACTCAACTGACCTGTGTATCTATGTACTTAAAGAAACAATATCTAAATACATTGACAGTAATTCAACTATTTATAGCTGTTTCCTAGATATAAGTAAGGCATATGATAGGGTGAACCACAATATTTTATTTGCTAAACTAGAAGACAGGAAGGTTCCCATGTACATATTAAATTTATTGAAATTTTGGTATTCCCACCAATCTTTCACTGTTAGGTGGGGCAATGTACTATCCGAGTGTTTTGGCTCCTCTTGCGGGGTGAGACAAGGCTCCTTGATCTCCCCTATGCTTTTTAATGTGTATATCGACGGATTAATTGCTTCACTTAATGAGGCAACAGTGGGATGTTGTATAGATAACACAAGGATAAATAACTTAGTTTATGCTGATGATATGGTGTTAATAAGTCCTTCTGTTAAAGGTCTAGATCGGCTACTAAAAGTCTGCGAAGTGTATTCGCAGAAACATGATATTCTTTTTAATGTTACAAAAACTAAGGTTATGCAATTTCATCCTAAAAGCTGTAATCAGCCAGCTGATATAAGGTTTAAAATGAATGAAGTAATTGAGGAAGTACAAGAGTTTAAGTATTTGGGTCAAACTATTACCAGCTCCTTGAGTGATGACTCGGATGTAAGAAAACAATCTCGAAACCTGTGTGCTAAAGCGAATATGACCATAAGGAACTTTCGATTCTGTACAAGTGAAGCTAAAGACACTCTCTTTCGTACTTTTTGCAGTAATATATACGGACAGCAACTCTGGGTGAATTATAATAAAGGTTCTGGCAGAACTCTAAATTTGCTGTACAATAGGTCTTTTAGACTCGTACATAAATTACTCCCGAGATGCTCAGCTTCGCAAATGTTTGCTACCCGCAATGTCCCGAGCTTCCCGGAGGTAACAAGACGTGCTCAACACAGTCTAATGAAAAGAATTAAAAAATCAACCAACCCGATCATCCAAGCTATCCATGAGTCCTGCCATTTATCCTCTAAGGCTAAGCTATGGACTTCTTGGTACGAAAACGTCTGTCTGTAGCTCCACTTAACTTCGACATTACAGTATTATTTCTAATCAATTGTGTATATTTCTATCCTTAGTATATGAACTGTCATTGTATTAATAATATTTGTCATATGGACTATAGTCTGCCAATAAACCTTTTCATTTTCATTTTCATTTTCATATATATATATATATTTTATCACGTGATTTTTTTTAAACATGAGACACTTTAAAAAATTTATATTTTTTTATTACCTGAAATAAAAGCATGAATGTCTTATTGTACCTTCTCTACATGTAAAGAATCAGACCCCTAGTGCAAAACATGCTCCATGTGATGTCCCCTCAGCGCAATAACTGCACACGAACAACAAAATTTTGCAGTACTCTGGCTAGAGTATCTGTTCAAATCTGAAAAGTTTCTTGTTCACTTGATGCTTTCAAGTTTTCTATTGTGTGTAGATTCTGTTTAAACACTCTATCTTTGAAATAACCCCAAAGACAAAAGTCACAGTGGTTTACATCTGGTGATGCTGGTGGCCATGATATTCCTTTATCATAAACCGCATGAAATCTGTTGAATAGAATTCTTCCGTCGAAAGTACCGTGTAAGCACCGTGAGGTGAGAGGACATCACATAGAACATAGAACACTGAGGAACTAATTCCCTATGTGTAGAGAATGTACAGTAAAAATTCCATGCTTTTATTCCAGTTAATAAAAAAAAATACAAAACCTTTTAAAGTGTCACATGTTTAAAAACTTACCCGATATATATTATATATATATATCGCCACCTAAAACGCATTAAGCATGTTTTCCAATTTGATAAATCCATTGCAGATGTTCCCCGAATCCCGAGAGAAACTCTGGAATATTGAATGAAAAATGTATCTTTCATGAATTACTGAATATCAAAACATTTTCCCCTTTAAATTAATAAATGAAAGATGGGTTATACTTATTTTATATAACATTATATAATATAACATTACATAATATAACATTATATAACTGTTCCGGGATATAATGGATAGATCTACTACCGCATTCTTAACATATATATGTATATATACAGTATATGCTACAACTCAGAATGGTCCTCTGAGATACTTTTATGTCACACACGTGTGGATTTAATATCCCAGAAGAGTTCCTTTGTCCGTGCACGGTCTATGTGCAATATATATGTATATATATACAGTGGTGGGCACGCGCAACGATTTTTGTAGCGCCGCAACCGCAACCGCAACTCTGCTGAAATAGTTGCGCCGCACGCGCAAGCGCAACCCTTTTCAAAAAGTTGCGCCGCAAGCGCAAGCGCAACCAAAAATGTTGCGCCGCAAGTTGCGCCGCAACTTTTTGCGGCGCAACTGCCCACCTTTGCATTTAACGTATATCTGCAGTGGTGGGCACGCGCAACGATTTTTGTAGCGCCGCAACCGCAACCGCAACTCTGCTGAAATAGTTGCGCCGCACGCGCAAGCGCAACCCTTTTCAAAAAGTTGCGCCGCAAGCGCAAGCGCAACCAAAAATGTTGCGCCGCAAGTTGCGCCGCAACTTTTTGCGGCGCAACTGCCCACCTTTGCATTTAACGTATATCTGCAGTGGTGGGCACGCGCAACGATTTTTGTAGCGCCGCAACCGCAACCGCAACTCTGCTGAAATAGTTGCGCCGCACGCGCAAGCGCAACCCTTTTCAAAAAGTTGCGCCGCAAGCGCAAGCGCAACCAAAAATGTTGCGCCGCAAGTTGCGCCGCAACTGCCCACCTTTGTATATATATATATCTGTGTGTGTGTGTATATATATATATATATATATATATATAATAAATCGCTACATATTTTTAACAAGTTCCACAGGTATATAAAATTATATATATATATATATATACCCAAATTTCCAAACATACAAAATAAGCATCTACGGTGTTTTTAAAGTGTTCGTAATGCATTTTAACTAATTTAATTAATAATTACAACACACTCTTTGGAAGGAAGAGGTTGTTGTCTGTCCCTTGGGACGGAAATTAACCATTCCTGCGTTTGCTTCTCGCATTAAGAGCCTCTTCACAAGCTTTATCTTATGATTCGTTCAAACTTGAAAACAGTTTTAAAGAAAACTTTACAGATATTTTAAAATTTTTCTTTGTGAAAATCCAAAACTGATTATCTGTAGGTTGATTTCATAACCGGTTGTTATGCTACTCTTAAGTCCTCTTATTATGCTTTCAGAATATAAGTGGACTCGGCATTCTTTGAATATAGAAATTCCCTGAATTTCAGCCTTTGTGCGAATCCCTTTCATCACATGACGTCATTGTTTATAAACGGAAAATTTTAGGTAGGATTTCTAAGACTTGGTAGGATTAAAAAGGACTCCCCAAAGGAATTAAGGCCTTTTGTTAGGAATGGCACTGTTGGAACAGGTTAGGTTAAGATGAATGAGAGCGTTAAAATTCTCTTTGTGTTAGAAAGCTATTAAAAACAGTAAAAAGGGTAAACTTATGATTTTAATTTGGCAGTGATTTCTTTTCCTTTTGATTCAATTATCAAATGGTCCCTTTTATTTTGTTACCAATAATAACACCTTCCACTTTCTCAATCAGAGGAAAAGAATCTACTTTTAACAATAAAGCGTTCCATTATTTAATGTATGTAGAAAAACATGGCGCCTAAATTTTTATTTTATCAGTTGAAAGATCAATTAAAACTTTTCTCATTTATTTATAGTGATTAAACGGTTTATTTTCAAAATGAAATAAAATTGTTCATTGTAAAGATGATACCCAGCAAGAAATGTAACATTCGGTAAACGTCATAAACGATTTATAAGATATTTATAAAACGATTTATAAAACGTCATAAACGTTTAGTAAACGTTTATGACGTTTACTAAACCTCACATCTCTTGCTGGGAGTACTTTCTTAATTAGCCTTTTCAGACTCAACGTGTCCATGTGGACCCATGATAGTTTTGTGCATAAATCGTATACATTTGCGCATTAACTACATTTGGACCAACACGTCACTTGTTCTAAAGTTTAAGTACTGCATTGATACCTCTGGAAAGCGGTGTTCTCCCCACAGCTTCTTTTTTGAAAAAGGCAGCAACATGAGGGTTGCACGTAATATTCTTCAAGGCATGTACAGTCCCGTGCAATAGTTCCGCGCCACCCTCTTTGAGATGTGGGGGCAACGCAGTCCCTCTTAAATACCTCTCTTCCTCCCTCTCTCCCTCTCGCTATCCCCCCTCTCGTCCTTTCCCTCTCCCTTCGCTACATCAAAAACGACGATATTACGAAATCAAACCGTCTAAATGGAATCGCACCATAGCTGAAATTAATCATCATAATGTAGAGGAATATAACACTTATTTGTAAATGTTAATATCGAATCACACTATGACAAAAATCTCAAATGATCCCAAATGATCCCAAATGATCCCGAATGATCCCAAATTCGAAGGATACTGTAATTCGACGTGTCAGATTACGATTCGAATAGATCTAATTTTAAAATGTAATTTTGAATCCAGCGACGAAATATATTAAATAATATATATTAATATACAGGGTGTCCCGTAAGTCTGGACCCATAGGGAAAAATAATAAAATTACAAAATAGTCCAAAAATTTATTACATAATCTGTTCAAAGTGTCCGCCGTTGTGTCGCACACATAGTTGAAGACGTAATCTCCACTGCGACAGCACTTTCTGAATCACAGTCGCAGAAATTTCTTGACACGCCTCCACAATGCGTGCTTTAAGGTGGAAAATGTTCTGAAGTTTGACCTCGTACACTTTGGCTTTCAAGTGGCCCCACAAATAAAACTCCAGCGGAGTAAGATCATAATAAAAAATAATAAAAATAATAATAAAAATAATAAAAAAATATATTATAAATAAATTTTTGGACTATTTTGTAATTTTATTATTTTTCCCTATGGGTCCAGACTTACGGGACACCCTGTATATGTAAAATGAATAATTCTGACATTAATTTTTTTGCATATAAAGTCCAAACTCGTGTGACACTAACTGTATATAAAATACAAGTTTGGAAAAATTTTAATTTTCTTTCTATTTTATTTTTGCCAAGTAATTGATGCATTATTTCTTTTTTAAATTACCTAATCATTTTTTAGATTAAGCTTAATCATGTAATCGTGTTAAACTCTGCATTGTTTATTTTTTTATACATTCCCTCTTAGTTGCAAAAGATGAAGTCATAACTTGCCAAAACTCTAAATTAACACTTAATTTTAAATTTTAAGCATTTAATTTTGGCTCATATGCATGTTTAATTTTAATCCATAATAAAATGCATATTTCAATTTCCATTTTTAGTTAACTCAGCAAATCTTGATGACATTAGCTCTGTCAATATGCTGTTTAAAAGAAAAATATGACTTCATCTTCAGCTATCTTGCTTATTTGCCAGCATGTTGTTACAGCCCAAATTTACCTTTATCTTCATATACTGTATTTTGTTAAAAAAATTCAGCCTATTGAGAATAAAAAACAAAACAGGTCAACATTAAATAATAATGATGTCACCAAATTATTAGTGTATAAACTCTTGTAATTTTTCAAATTATCATTCTGATTATTGTGATCTGACCTGGAGGCTAAAGTATTACCTGTAATACTTTAGTGGTAGTAAAATTCAGTCAGAGGATCTCTGTCTTTTCCTTTGAGCCCTGCTTTCTCCACAGACCTTAGTTTTAAAATACAGGGTGTCCCGTAAGTCTGGACCCATAGGGCAAAATTAATAAAATTACAAAATAGTCCCAGTTTCGCTGGACATGCGTCGAAGTGACTTCTTGGGACTGACAGCGAAGCTAGCCAACACATTGGTACTGGTTTCGTCTTCCGTAACAGTCCTTGAAGGTCCTCTGCGAGGCTTGTCAGCTACGGATCCAGTTTCCTTAAATTTGGCTATCAACTTGCCAACACATCTGTGTGTGATTGGTGCGCGGTCTGGATGCATATTGTTGAATTCTTCGGCCACTTCCCGGTGACTGCGGGTCCCGACCAGCAAAATAACTTGAACTCTCTCCTCTCTAGTCAGTGACATGGTTTACCTGCAACATAATAAAAAAATATATTATAAATCCCTATGGGTCCAGACTTACGGGACACCCTGTACGTAGAATAAATAATTTCCCGATACGCTACAAGAAGAATCAGGGAACCGTCAGATAATTTAATAAGTTTTCACAGAATCCTCCGATCCAAACAAGAAGAAATCGGAGTGTAGTATAAAAGAAACTACTGTGATTCTCTCCACAATACCAGCTACCCCAGAGTGAGAAATCCAGAACCCCCGTTAACCTCGAACCACCCAAAGCCATGGACGGAGGGTTAACATATACAGGGTGTCCCAGAAATCTGAGACACCCAGAGGAAAAAGCCAGAGGGATGCTTGTCAGTTATTTCACGAACATGCATCCCTCTGGCTTTTTCCAGAAACATGTAGACCATGCCAGTTCCACCTTCTTTTGATTGGTAAAGTGAGCAATGAGGGTATTTTCTTTCCTAAAATATGTAAAACTGACATTAGAAATGCGTTTGTTTCACTTTAAAATATAATGTCTATTTTCCGTCTGAGTCCAGACTTCTGGAACACCCTGTTATTAGGAACACCCTAATATACCTAATATACCTAACACCCTAATATACAGGAACACCCTGTATATTAGGAGCACAGATGGCCTAGTTATTTTACTTATTTATTGCGCTGCGTCCCCCAGACTCTCAACCTAAAAAAAATCGCGCGTCCAATTTTTTAAAGGCTGCGGGCGCCCCTCGGTGATACCCAGTGGTGTAGTGCTGTGGGAACGCGTGGGAACGGCGTTCCCTTACTTTTTTTGGTAGACGGAACGGCGTTCCCTCACTCTTTCAAATAAATCCGAACTTACAAATCTCTAACGTCATGAAATTTTAATTCCCACCCTTAGAAGAAATATGAGAAAGAATCATTAACTGTTTCATTTCTTTTAGCTTCGACTGAGGCAATGCTAGCCTATAAAGATCTGGTGAAACAGTCCACGGCGTACCAGTTGTTAACTTTTTTTTAGTTAATCATTCCAGTTGTTAGCTATTTTTATTGATCGTACTGGATGTCATATATCTAATGACACTGGAAATACTGCATCTTCAACCTTGGAATATATCCTAATATCCAGTGCATATGACCTCAAAATATCCCTGAAATTGGTCAGATTTCAAAAGATTTCCCGGGGGGCTTACAGTGCCCCCGGACCCCCAGCTGTATGGGCTCGCCGCGCTCGCCATTGTCCCCCCCGCATCTGAGTAACACTTTCAAAATGCGTTCCCTCACTTCTTTATTTAGCACTACACCACTGAGTGATACCTAAACCCCATTGAAATGTGTGGGCAAATGTGGTTAACGCTTGGAAGCCTGGGCAGGAGCGGACATCTTGGCACCTGCTGGAACACACCATGGCAGAGTGGGAACTTTTCCGCACGAACCCACAAGTCATCTACAGTCACGTGGCATTTGTTCCAAATAGGCTACGAGAGGTCATTAATAATAATGGAGGATGGACCAAGTATTGAGTAATTGTGTATAATAATATGGTTGTGATGTACTAAATATATATTTCTTTACTTGAACAACTGTCAGTTCCTTATAATTTGAACATTATGTTTGTATGTTCTTAAGAAAATCCCTAAATTTATTTGATTCATGTTTATTTTTGTAATAAAAAATTTAACTATGTTTTCATTATCTCTCCATGGATAGACCTTTCCCTGGATAATCATTTGTTGATGATGCATGGACTTCAAGCAGAAATATTATTGCCTGGACGAAAAGTCGATACTGCAACTTATCTTACAGTCAGAGGCGTAACTAGGGTTGATCGCGCCCAGGGCAAATCAATAAATGGCGCCCTTAAAACCAGTGTTCTTTATAATTCTGGCTGAATTCTTATAATGGTACTCAAACTGGTTACTCGTAATAATACCGCTAACAAAATATATTTTTAAGAAGAAGTTTATTTTATGACAAATGAAAATGAGAAACAGTTATATACATATAAAACTGTACAAAAATATATAAAAATAAATTGAAATGAAATGAAAATACAATTCATAAAAATTATTTTTACAGTTTATACTTTAATGTTTTTCTATCCATATACATAACCAACCGCGTATATTTACTATTAAGGTTGATATTAAATTTCCATTAATACAATTTAATTTTATAGAACCAAAGTATGGTTAATTATTTGCCGAATTACAACAGAAACAATTAATATATGTACAAGGAAAGGCATAACTTTTCATGAGAATACACTTTCATGTTTTCTTGAATTTTAATGAATTACCGATAGCAGAATTAGCAATTAGAATATTAGATACTAACAAAAATCATTCCAATTATATGGTACTTTAAAAGAAATGCCTTGTTTGCACCTATTATTTTTGGCTCTTTTAATGAATAATTTGGAACTTCACACTAAACATGTATTTTTCTTACTTTTGCTGATGCAAACTTATCAATAATGTCATCAAATTTGTTATTTCAGTTCATCACGTTCAATGCTGAGCAAGGCTAAAGCAGAAAGTCTTTCTTGGCCCATTGAAGCTCTCAAATATGATAAGATCAATGTTAACTTGCTGAAAGATCGCTCACAGCTGACAATTGAAATTGCAATAGTGAGCATTATCTGAATAGCTACTCTCAAATTTGGAAAAACATTTTCATCTCCAGACTGAACAATAAACTTGAGGAGTTCCTCAGCTTTAGAAATCTGAACATTTAGGCGACTTTCAGAAGCATCTTACAATCCAGGATTTCTTCATAAAGCTCAAAGCCGTCAATATCATTGCTATAAAACTGTCCAAGGTTGAGACAACTTTTCTTTAAGATATTTACGTCATGACTACTGTTGCTTTCATTTGAGTCAAACAATAATCCTCTAGCATCTAAAAGAAATCCAAATTTTGAATCCAAGTCATGGAGACGGACAAATCTTTCTTTCATTTCATTATAGAGACGATCAATAGTTTCTTTCATTATTCTCATCATTTCTTCTTTCGCAGTTAACCCTACATCCTTGGCTTTTTCACCAGGCATTTGTTTCTTCTTTCTGGGGCGTCTTTCTACTTGAATATCCCATTCATCACACAGTTTCAGCCCTGCTTCAAGTGATTCACTGGCCAATGATTCTCGACTGCTTAAAAAATAATCTTGAAGGGCTTTTAAATCATAAGCAGCATCATGAAAGTTCATGGTATGATCTTGGAGTCGTTTTTGAACACGATCAATCCGAACAAGAATTTTGTTCCAAAATCCAAGCAAAGCCAAGAAATGAAAAGTCAAAATTTGATTCAGCACCTGCCTTGCATCACCTCTTGTATCAGCAGTTTCATTTTGATCATCAACCATGCTTTGCAAGAGTTCCACTATAATATCAAAGTATTCATGAACAGGCTTCACAGCCTCTGTTCTGGAACTCCATCGAGTTTCAGATTCAGATTTGACAACTATTGATATGGCATCTTTCAGCTCTTGCCAACGGAGAGTTGAACGTGAAAAGAATGAATAAAGCGACTGAATTGCACCAAAAAAAGTCACCATCACTGCATCATGGTTAGCAGCACGCACTCCAACCAAATTGAGAGAATAATTATCGCAGTTTACAAAAATAGCTTTGCTATTTTTTTCAATAATCCTCTGTTGAACACCACTTTTATAACCAGCCATAACTGCAGCATTGTCATAGCATTGAGATCGACAGTCTTCTAACGGCATTTTGTCTTTTTCCAGTTGTTCCAAAATCACTTCCACAATGTTTTCAGCATCCTTTCGTTTTAATTGGATAAATCCAAGAAAAGACTCTTTTATAAAAATTGTTTTCTCCTGAAAATCAATATCAACATAACGAACTGTTTCTGCCATTTGCTCTCGATGTGCTTGATCTGGAGTAGAATCAAACACGAGGCCAAAATATTTGGCCTTATGAATGCTCTGTAACAATTTATGGCGAACAGTAGAAGCCATCAGCTGAATAAATTCATTCTGCACTAACGGAGATAAATATGATGTTCTTCCAGGGTGCTTTTCCACAATACTGAGATGTTCTTTCATGACAGGATCAAACCTTGCCAACACTTTTAATAACCCAAGAAAATTTCCAATATTGCTTTCCTCTTCCTGTCTAAGGGATTCCTTGTGACCACGCAATGCAAGGTTCTTAGTTGCTAAAAATTTTATGCAACGGAGAATTCTGTGGAGAACATCTCGCCATTTTTGTTTTTCTGTTGCAATTTGAGCTTGAAGCTCTACGTCAATGATTCCTCTGTTTTCTAAAAGATTTCTTTCCATTTCCTTCCATTGGGTGAAGCAGTATCGATGATTTTTTTGCATTTTCATGGGTGCTAAGCCTTTCTGGTGCTTTCCAATGATTGAACCCATTTTCTTGCTCCAATGAAGACTGATTGTCAATTTGAGAAAATAGCAAACAACAAAAGCAAAAAGCTGCTTTCTTCTCTGGAGAATAAACAAGCCATGAGCGCCAAACTTCTTCTCCACATCCATTTCCCAACTTTCTTTTAAACCATCTTTCATTCATTGATCGGGTTTGTGTGGGAACAAATGACCCTTCACTATTTTGAAAATACTTTGAACCTAATGTGACCATTTCTGTCCTCAGGGCATCTGATAAAATTACTTTTTTTGATATTTTATCAAATGCCAAGAAGCCTACATCGTGATGCTGAATCGCATCTGGTATAGGCTGTGCTGTTTTTTCCTGCTTTTCACTACTCAAAGTTTTAGTATCTTCTGGCTTCTTGAAAGACACTTCTGGTTCTTGAAAGACACTTAATTCTCCTTCTGATATACTGGCGGGTTGGTCAACACTCATATCTGATGCAGTTAATGCTGATGAAGGACCAGCTTGTTGCTGTTCAAGAAATGACATCATAAAGCCACTTGACTTTTTAGGTTCTGCTTCTTGCATTTTTCTTTTCTTCCTGTCTTCTGCTCCACTCAGCTTCTTTTTCGGACTTTTCGATATCGGCAATGTTCGCTTCATGGTAAAATTTTCTAGAGAAAGAAACAAAAAAATAGAATAAATTAATAATTCATAATAAAATTCTAATAAAAATAGAATGAATTAATAGTTAAATGAAGTTAAAAATCTGAAATTCATGGAAATTCGATGGCTAGAGGTATGGTACCGATACATTTCCAAAAGAGCATGTTTTTACTCTTAAATATTTTTTTTTAATCATAAAAATGGCGCCCCCCCCAAATTTGGCGCCAAGGGCACGCGCCCCACCTGCCCCACCCTAGTTACGCCACTGCTTACAATTTAACTATAACATTAAAATCCTGTGATTGAAAGTTTTTAAAGTATCCCACATCTGTGAAATAACCTAACTACTCTATTCGCCAAATTTAGGAATAATGCATGAATAAAATACACAGTCGTCCTAGTATTACCACCAAAACTACAGTGAACAATATATTTATTCAGTCATTGGTTCTCAAAAAATAAAAGTAGGCCCCTATTACTATGACAATATCTGAGAGGGGGAGGAGGAGAGGGAGGGAGTGAGGGAGGGGGACTGGGGTTTAAGAGGGACTGCGTTGCTCCACCCTCTCTGAGAGGGTGAAGCGGAACTATTGTAGGCGACTGTATATACAATTTTATGGTTGCAGAAATAAATGTTGCAAGAAGGGTCTACTGAGAGTCATTTAGAGTCGTGGCGAATTTATCACCAAACTTTAACTTTTTCTTTTTCTTTTTCGTAAAAACATGTTTGAGGCTTTCATTTGTGGTTGATTCTCGTGAAAATACTGTTATCTAATTCCAAGGTGATGCAAGACACCAAATTCAATGGTGGTTTTGAATCGGCTCATTCATGTCGTCGAATCATTGAAGTGTAGTTGCGGACATTGTGGCAGAAATTCCTCGACAGCATAAAACGTCACCGGAATGCGGTCAAATTTTTATCTCCAGCCATTAACTGTTTGTGAATTCACGAAAGTTTCGAACTGTTTGTATTCTGTTAGGTTTGAAAAACATTTCATTCCCATACATTTAACCAATGTTTGTAAAATACACTGCGAGTACCCAAAAATCCTATGATGTGCAAGTGTATATATATATATATATATAATATATATATATATATACACACTAGTCCGCAAAAGTATTTACGAATCGTAAGTTGTAATATATTTGGAATAAGAATGTATATATAATGAGGTATTTAATTGTAATATAATAATATTTGATATATTTGACAATAAAACTGGTTAATAAAAGAAAAATACCATACTTATTTGTAAAAATTTATTTATAAACTTATGAAAATTAGTATCCTGTATGGCCACCCTTGTTCTTTCGGACTAATTCAAGATGCCGAGGCACTGAGTCAACCAACTCTGTGCACGATTCAGGACTGATTTTATCCCACTCTTCTTGAAGAACTCTCCATACATCTTTATTTTTTGCCTTATCTTCTCTGTTCTTACTTTTCTATCGAGTTCATCCCAAAGATGTTCAATAGGATTTAAGTCTGGACTCTGAGATGGCTATCCTAGCATTTTAAACCCTTCTTCTTCAAGCTTACTGAAGAGCTGTTTTAGTGACTAAGCATCATGCTCAGGATCATTATCCTGTTGAAATATGAAGTTTGCATAATCTCCATGAAGTTCTTTAGCAGCTGGGATTGCAATATTAGTGAATAGATGTTTGAATACATATTGGTCCATGTGTCCATTTTCATTCCCAGTGATCCAGTGTAATTTTCCAACTCCCTTTGATGAGTAGTAGCCCCACACATTGATTCCCCCACCGCCTTTTTTCACCGCCGGAATAAGGCATTCATTCTTATATTCTTCACCAATTCGTCTATTAACAATTTTCCTCCTTTCATCACTACCAAAAATTTCGAAGCTGCTTTCATCACTCCATACAATTTTCGACCAGTTCTCAGCATCCCAATCTTTGTGTTGAATAGCAAATTCTAATCGTATCACATTCTTCTTTGACAAAGGTTTTTTCTTACTCTAGCAAATCTTTTATTATCTGTTAACCTTCTTCTTACTGTATCAGCACTAACTTTTGTTTCTCCCGCTTTCACTAATTCTTTACTCAAGTCATTTGCTGTCATAAATCTATTCTCCAAAGCCAGAAAGTTTAGATGCCTTACACCACGCTCTGACAAAACCCTCTTTCTTTCAGTTCGGACTAACTTACAGATTTAAAATACATTTCTTATGGTATCTGACTGTACCTTCACTTATCTTCAGCATTTTTGCGATACTTCTATTGGAATAATTACCTATTTTAAAAAGAGCAGTCAATTCTCCTAACTCTTGGCTAGATAACTCTCATGTCTTAACTGTCCTCTCAAATTGGAAATATATAAGTAAAAAATTTGTTCAACAGCGTTAAAATAAACGTTCCCCTATCGAGGCTGACAGCACACTAAACTGCGTATAGTCTGTGCCGCTAATTTCAAAATTAGAGGATTTTTAATTTAGCGATGCCAAATTATCAAAATATTGAAGAAACTCTATGGGAATTAATTACAATGACTTTTAAAGTGGAAAATATTGTATTTAATCTAATAATTACTGTCTTATACTAATTTATTTGTGTTCTCATAACATAAATTACGATAAAAAATATATTAACATAAAATAAATTTTACTGCATCACAAAAAATAAAGCTACTATTAATATCTGGTTAATATTTCTCAATTCGTAAATACTTTTGCAGACCAGTGTGTGTGTGTGTGTGTGTATATTATATATATATATATATATATATATACACATGAGCCAATTGCCTCCACGAAGCAGAATACAAACTCAAGACCTCTTGAGCAGGAAATCCTGGGTTTTCATGCGAAAACCACGCTAGCTCATGTGTGTTATTCCATATACACACACACACACACACATATATATATATATAATATATATATATATATATATATATATTAGGGTGTTTCATACCTATAGGGTAAAATAAAAATGAGCTTGGAGTTTTAATCCACACGTTTCTCCGTATTCTAAAGAACAAGAAAACACGTTTGTGCAAGTTTGAACCAGATCGCGCTGCATTTAGAGGTCCCCAACTTTGACGACTTTTTGTCAGTTCATTTCTCGCCTGCCTGCAGTGAAGACGGTTTTCTTCGTCACTTGAGCGGTTCGTGTTGTATAGCCTATTGGACAACTATGGAGGTAATTATATATGCTACTAATTATCTCATTTTACTGTGGTATTGAAATTTATTATTATTTAATTTCTGTCATTTTACTGTGGTAGTGATATTTGTTATTAATATTACATGAAATTAATTAGTCTGTTGCATATTGGACAACTAAGCTGGTAATTATTTATGATACTAATTAATGTAATTTTACTGCGGTATTGAAATTTATTTAATTAATGAATTGTCAAAGAGAACGTAGTGTACACGTATCAGTTTTATAAATAAAGAAAAGCAGTAACTGGGACTCGAACCAGTGTCATAGCCGTTTGGCGGCATCGCTCAAGTCGGCGTACACAGCACGCTATCCACTCCCTAGATGGTGTAGTGGATAGCGTGCTGTGTACGCCGACTTGAGCGATGCCGCCAAACGGCTATGACACTGGTTCGAGTCCCAGTTACTGCTTTTCTTTATTTAATTAATGAAATTAATTACGATGTGAAATTATTTCTGTGGAATTATTTAGTTTGTTTTCTTTTCCAGGTGTCTACCAGAGCGAAAACAGAAGTGTTTCTTATTGGCCAGACGGATGCGAACATCACATCAAGTGGCCTTCCAACTCAGTTGCAAGTACTCAAAAAGTACTTTTACCACCAAAAGGAGCAAAAATTTGGACGTACTAAATGCCTGAACCTGTGCCTGGATGCCTGTCTCATATTTTGGGAGAGAGCGAGAATCCCCATGATGCGTCGAGATTCGGCCTTGAGGAAGATGGAATCCCTTCTCAAGGAATACGACCGGCTTGTGAAGCACAAGTCACATAAAGCAGAGTCCTTCCGAGTGAAGGAGGCGATGTTCAAGGAGGCAATAGCGAAGGAGATCATGGACATTGCTTATTCACAGGCTAAGGAAATGATGAAGAATCAGGAGGACATCCACTTTCTCGACATGCAGCGTGAAGATCCAAATTCCTGCAGCATGGGCCCTGTTGACATGAAGCTTCACTATAAGGAGATTAGGAAAAGGAAGAGGCTGGACAAGATTAAGGAACAACAGGAGAAGGCCAGGAAGGAACAAGGAGCTGCAGAAGATACGGGGCTTTAGTGATTTCAACTTCGTCAGAGACTGACTCAGATGTCGTTGACCCAACCGTGGAAGTTTTTCCATCCTCCTCCAAGGGAAATACCAAGAAGCGACGCAGGAATCTGATCTCACAGGATGTGACGACTACCTACGATCGGCTGAATATTTCGTACCGCGATTCAGCTATGTCGTACGCTGCAGCGGCTAAATCACTAGGTTTTGACTTGGATGAACTGTCCATTTCTGCCAGTACCATGTACCGCACACGCAAGGCTCTCAGGAAGGTGGCTGCTGAAAGTTATCAATCCGACGAAGTTTGTCCTGGTCAGCCTCTTGTCTTGCATTGGGACGGTAAGCTCCTACCTGACAATGAGCAATGGAAGGAGAGCGTTGACCGATCGCCGTCCTCGTCTCTGGCGACGGCAAGGAGAAGTTGCTCGGCGTTCCTAAGGTGACGTCCGGAATCGGCGAGAAGATAGCGCGAGTTTGCTTGGATTTGGTCAAGGAACACAGGATGGAAGAGCGCGTGCGGGGACTGTCTTTCGACACGACAGCGTCGAACACCGGGATTCATATCGGGGCCTGCGTCCTGATTGAGAAAGGTCTTGGCAGAGAACTCATGTACTTCCCCTGTCGGCATCACATCTATGAAGTCATCCTCAGCTCCGTCTTCAAGCGTGCATACGGCCCTTCAAGTGGCCCCGATATACCCTTTTCAAGAGGTTTCAGGCACAATGGAAGTTCATCGACCGGTTGGACGTGCGGCCGTACGATTTTGCTCAAGTCAATGACTCTATGAGGGAACTGAGGGAGAAGTCAGTCCTGCTGGTGAGAGGGATGGTGAGCACGTCGCATCAGCGCGATGACTACAAGGAACTGCTACAGTTGGTTCTCATCTTCCTGGGAGAAGCAAAAGTGGTGGATTTCCATCTCAGAGCCCCTGGCGCTTACCATCACGCTCGATGGATGGCGATAGCCATCTATTCCTTGAAAGTAATTCTACTGAAGAAGCAGTTCAAGATGTCGAGTCACGAGTTTGGAAGCTCTGACGCCGTAGGTCTCTTCGTGTCCCTCGTCTACATCGAGGTTGGACTCGTGCTGCAACCTCAAGCAAGGCTGCCGCAGTTGATCTGGAATTTCTGCGTGACGCGGAAGCCTTTGCCATGTCGGGATATTCGTGTGTTAACGCTGCGCAAGAAGCCATGTCTCGACACCTATGGTACATCTCTGAGACTCTTATTGCCATGGCGTTTCTTCGACGCAGATGTGGCAGATGAAGAAAAGGCTCAGATGGTCGTCAGTTTGGGTAAGCCCGCATCGAAAAAGGAACTCAAGCGACCCCAAAGGAAGAACGTCAGGAATCTTGCCTCGAAACACCTGGCGGAGTTCGTGACAGGAAAGACGATGGCCTTTCTTTCCATGCATTCGACTTGGACACAGAATTCTTGAAAAGCCAGTTGCCGAGTGGACTGAAGTAGAGGCTTCAAGCAAGCAGCGGCAACTGTTAACAAAATCTCTGTCGTCAACGATCGGGCCGAAAGAGCCATCGCGCTCACTCAAAGAGTTCAACTGTTTCTCTGACGAAGAACGAAGAGCAGAAGCAGTATTTGCTCAAACTGTGATGCAGCATAGGGGCGAATACCCGAATAAAACCAAGAAGGATTTCATGGACAAATGATTCGCAAAGTGGTTATGTTTTTTGTATCTTTGTGAAAATGTGTAGTGAAATGGTACTCCGTTTGTTGAATAAAAATTCATTGACAGATTTTTGTTTAATTTTTTTCCGTTTATGATCTGCCAGAGCATCAAACTGGGGACCCGTAAACTTAAACTATTGAATTAATACTTCGGTTTATTATCAGTCTCCTCAGCAAATGGAACAAGGGGATCCATGTGGATTAAATTTTTCCAAACTTTTAATTTATGAAACACCCTAATTATATATATATATATGAAAATTATTTCACGAAGGTAACACGTGAAAAATATTTATGATGAATAAAACCACGAAGGAAAGGAAACACAAAATGGTGCTCAAGCGCTTTCGTCTAATGACATCCCAGGAACACTGAAGTACATAAAAGGTAAGCCTATATATAGGTACAGAAAGAAAAAAGAAAAAATAAATAACATACATACACACACACACACATATATATATATATATATATATATACATATCTATATATACAAATACATACATACATACATACATACATACATATATATACAATAAACAGAGAAGTAAAAATAATAAAAATTAAAAATTAAAACCTTAAAGGATTACAGATTTGTTTTGGGAAAAATATCGATTTTTAGCACAAGATCAAATGGATTATAAAAATAAACAATTTATACTGGAACTCTGCCGGGTTTTTAACACAATGCTGCTATGGTCAGGTTTCGATATATATACAAAAAAAATAAAATGCAAATTAAATAGTGGCTTGAAACGCCTTCTCAAAGATCATAAGAACTTAATTCCGCTTTTCATGTCCACTTCACCTGCTCTGCCCTACCTTTACGGTCTTATTAAAACCCACAAACCTGGTAACCCTATGCGCCCTATTATTAGCTCGGTGGCTCTATTACTTATAAACTCTCCAAATGGCTTGTCAAAGTCTTGTCCCCCATTCTCGGAACTATCTCTGATTCACATGTAAAAAATTCCATGGATCTTACGGAAAAATTGAATAATGCACTTACTGAAACTAACGATAAATTGATTAGTTTTGATGTTTGTTCATTGTTTACAAAAGTGCCGATTGACGATATGCTTGACTTTCTCTCCCAAGAATTACATAAGTATGACCTGCCACTACCTTCACACATTGTTTTTGGAACTCATTAAGCTTTGCATCAAAGACTGTAAATTCACTTTCAATAACGAGTATTATCAACAGTTTTTGGGATGGCTATGGGCAACCCCTTATCGCCCCTCCTCTCCAATATTTATATGGAGTTTTTCGAATTACCTATATTCCGAGAATCCTGGGGTTGGCATCCCTTGGTTGCAGTACGTCGACGATATTTGTGTATCTGGCCCATGAATCGTGACCTGGATAGCTTCCTCCTTCAGTTAAATGATCAAGTCCCCTCCATTAAGTTCTTTAGAAGTTGAGCAAGACAATTCAATCCCATTTTTGGATGTGCGTGTACATAGGGAAAGCCCAGGTTTTAAGTTTAGTATCTATCGGAAACGACAAACATTTGTCCTACGTACACTTTTACTCGGGACATGATACCCCCACTAAGAAGGCCATATTTTCATCAATGTTTTCCGCGCCCTTAGGATCGCCAGTCCGGAATACATCGATGCCGAATTGGAAAAAATCAACGGTATTGGAAGTGATTTGTGTTTATCCATCTGCGTTTATGGAATCTTGTCTCAACAAGGCAAAAACGAACTTTCTATCGTGTCAATATTAACACTCGTACTTTGTCAAAAAATATTTTAGTACTTCCATTTTTCCCGGGCTTTTTAGGCATTGCTAATGTACTTAAACTTTTGGATATTAATGTAGTATTTTCATATAACAATATTGTGAAAAATATCATAGTAAAAAATAGCCCTACCAATAATTCAGGCATTATCTATAAAATTGGTTGTAAACAATGTGATTCCTTTTACATAGGTCAGACGGGAAAGGATTTGCACACACTATAAACAGCATCAATATTCCGTTAGAACAGGACAGTTGTCCAGTGCCCTTTTTGTCCATTTGTCAGAGTTAGCCCACTGTATTGATTGGAATAATGCTTCAGTTTTATTCCATTCAAGCAACATTGTTAATAGAAATATTCTTGAGTCTGCCATTATCCAACTTTCAAATAACTTCAACATAAGCAAAGGTCTTTTCAACTCGATCCTGTTATGTTGAATTCCTTTAAAACAGATTTAGATAAGAAGTGTAAAACATTAAATCTTTGGTAAACTTGTCTTCTACTTTATTAACTTTTAATTTGCATTTTTTTTTTTTTTTTTTTATATATATCGAAACCTGACCATAGGCAGCAATGTGTTAAAACCCGGACAGAGTTCCAGTATAAATTTGTATTTTTATAATCCATTTGATCTTGTGCTAAAAATCGATTAACTTTTAATTTGCATTTTATTTTTTTTTATATATATCGAAACCTGACCATAGGCAGCATTGTGTTAAAACCCGGCAGAGTTCCAGTATAAATTTGTATTTTATAATCCATTTGATCTTGTGCTAAAAATCGATATTTTTCCTTACAAATCTGTAATCCTTTAAGGTTTTAATTTTAATTTTTTATTATTTTTTACTTCTCTGTTATTGTATATATATGTATGTATGTATGTATGTATGTATTTGTATATATAGATATGTATATATATATATATATATATATATATATATGTGTGTGTGTGTGTATGTATGTTATTTATTTTTTCTTTTTTTCTTTCTGTAACCTATATATAGGCTTAACTTTTATGTACTTCAGTGTTCCTGAGGATGTCATTAGACGAAAGCGCTTGAGCACCATTTTGTGTTTTCCTTTCCTTCGTGGTTTTATTCATCATATATATATATATATATATATGTTGGGATCATAAAAGTGGGATTTACTAATGACTATAAAATAACAATTTATAATGTATAAATGTAAGTTAGATTTAATAGATAGATTGTAAAAGGTAGAAAATAGGCCTATCCTGAATTTGGGCAAGAATAAGTGATATGAGCCACGAAGCAAGAACAACAGGTTTCCTTTGGTTCATACTCGTATTCACGTTCAGCCAATCGGCATAGGTTTATTATCACATGATAACCTCCTCTAGTCTTGCTCAGTCATGTCCTTCAAGATAGGCTACTTTTTAGATAGTATTAGAGCTATAAAAGTAAGCAATTTTATTTCAGAAATAGGCCAATAAAGTTGGATTAATGGCAGCCATTTTGAATTTTTAAAGCTGAAACAATAATAACTGCTTGCTTTGGAGCCATTATAGAGTCACTTACACCGATAAAATCGAATATTATAGTTGTCATTTTTTTAGTATTTCTATCTCAGTCTGTGGCTTCTTAATAGAATGTAATATGTTAGTTTATCGGATTGAAATGAACAATGAAAATGTTAGTCAATCAGATTTCTGCTAATTTTTATTACTCGTTTTCAGGATATGGAAACAGAACCATCTGCAAGCCAGCCAAAGAAGCGGAGAAAAGGAGAGACAGACTTTAAGTTATGTGCCAAATGCCAGACAGCTCACAGAAATGCAACACTATCCAAACCAAATGAATCAGCTATGAATGGTTTCTTGAATGTGTCAAGGAGAGAGCTACATACGGTGAACAAGAATTCGTTTTAATATCAGAACGTCTTCAAGGATTTGAACCATGTCACCTGAAGGAACACAATGCTGTGTGGCATTCAAAATGCAATGCGGATTGTACAAATAAAACCAACGTTCACAGAACCAGAGAGCGCTACCAGAAAGCAATATTGAAAGATGATTCATCTCAACTAATGAAGAGAAAAGGTCGACCATCTGCAACCAGCGCGACTACATGTACTGATGGGGCACACCTTACTTCGTCAGGCATCAGTGTGCCAGCATGCAAAATAACACGGTCTCAGCTTCTCAAATTTAAAAAGGAACTATGTTTCTTTTGTCAGAATGACTGCTCTGAAAAACTTCACATATGTAGGAGTGCCGATATTGGCGAAAAGATTGCAGGCATTGTAAAGGAGAGCGAAAACAAAGTATGGAAAGTCAACTACAGTGAATTACTTGACGAGAAAGATGTCGTGTCAAGAGATATTTTATATCATAGGTCATTCATAACAACAGAATGGCAAAAACGGACAAGGACAAGAAGGAGAACATCGACAGATCTTACAGACAGTGAACCAAAAATCGATAAGGGTACGAACTTCATTGCAGCAGAAATGCAGTTCTATAGCCAACTTCAGGAAAAGATATGTTCTGGAGAGTTTATCTTAATAAGTGACGCACAGAATGACTATGAACGTGTAATGCAACAGTACAAGCTTTCACATGCGATAACGTGCCAAGCTTTGAAAGACAAAATTCAACAACACATACCGGAGGTTGAATTCACGCGTCCTACTGATCGATCAAAACCTAGTCTTATTCACTCTTCTGCTGCACGTGATGCTGCAGTTTCTGAGGCACCGCAATGTAGTGGCCAAGAAGAAGTGTCAGTCCTTTTCAAATGTGCAAAGATCATACGAAGACCTATTTAACAACCGCCTCGATGGAGTTTTAAAGATTCCTTGACAAACCAAGATGATGAAGTACCAAATGAACTGATGCTACTATTGAAATGGATAATCCAGGGGAATACTGCTGCTATTACAGACGTCAGAAATGAGGAAATCCATCGTACATGCAGAAACCTGGCACAAATCATAATACAAACCCATAAGTCAACGAGGCAAATCACACCTAAACCTAGATCACTTGCTAGCACCTTTCGCAGTAGGACAGAAACGCCTCTCACCTTAGGAGTATCACTATACTGTTACCATTCAATGAGAATCAAGAAAGTCATAGATGTGACGTCCCATGCTGGAGTTGGAGTGTCCTATCAGCACACACTTGAACGTGTTGGTCAAATTGCAGAAGCTGTCTAAAAATACATGCAAGACAACAATGGCATATACATACCGCCAGGGCTCCTTCAAGGTCGAACACTTAGGGCAGCAATCGACATTATTGATGCCAAAGTAGACACACCAGATGGGAGGCATTCATTTCACGCTCTTGCTGCTGCCATATTTCAGAGAGCTTGTAAACCAGGGATGGTCTAGAAATGGCATCCACGCCATTCCACATTTCTGAAAGCTCGCCGTGCAGACTGACTCGTTTCCTGCAACATCACTGGAACACCAAAACCCACAGCACGTCCCTATTATCCGGATTTTAGGACATTTCAGTACCGAGACAAGTTGAAAAAATCAGCTGAACTGGACATGGCATGGTTGTTGGCTCGATATTATAATCGCAAGCTCTTCGATGACCATTTACATGAAGGCGATGAAGGTAAAATGCCCAACCCAACTAGTCGGTCAGAAATACCCATTCAAATCGAGCTTGTCAACGCAACACACCAACCAGTAGCTGTCTGGGCTGCATACAATTCGTTGACAGAGCCATCCCTACAAAATGAAAGGGCCATTGACAAGGTGCATGCTTTGCCTCTAATCATTGCCCCACCACAGGACTGGCAAACATTAGTTACTTCACTTATGGATCTTCATCAAGTGAATCTCAGAATTAGAATAGCTGAAGGAAGCCAACCAGTATGTGTATAGCTTGACATGGATCTATATAAACGAGTCTTCAAATTGGCTTATTTACAGCCAGATCTGTACAAAGACAAGTGGCTCGAATCACCAGGCCAATTTCATATTGTTCTGTGTGCTTTACGGTGCCTTGGGAAAACTGTGGAAGGCAGTGGCCTTGATGAATCATGGGTTGGACCAGACATGTACAGTAACACTATTATGAGTCAAATAATCAACGGCCAGCATTACAATCCTGCTATGCAATGTCATCAAATGACACTGCAAGCCCTTTCAGATCTGTGGTTTGATGCTTTCTTTGAAAATCATCCAAATGTCTATACCAAACTGAAGGATGCACTTGAAAATTTGTCAAATGCCTGCCAGACTCAGACTGACATTGGAGCAGCACAGTATAAACTGATATCCAAGATCACCGAACTCGATCTCCACAAACTCCTAGAGATATTTGATTCCAAAAACACCAAATATCCCATGTGCAACTGGGCCAGGATGTGCATTAGGGTGGCCCACTTTTCAATTTTTTTTGAAAAGTATAGGTGATCGTGGTTTTTCCCATTATTTGGCACTATACTAGCACATTGGTACCATTTTTACAAAAATTGATCAATATTTAGGGGTCGCGCATCGACCTTGAAATTACTAGTTTTTTTTAAAAATGTGTACTTTTTAACTTTTTACTGAATCAAGATAAATCATTAAGTAGGGATGTTTACTGAATCCTCTTAATGAGCGAAGTCTTTTGGTGTGCCTGCCAATGTCATACGACTAACGGTTTAAAGGTTGTGCCTGTATACAGGTAATACCAATGTGCTAGTATAGTGCCAAATAATGGGAAAAACCACGATCACCTATACTTTTCAAAAAAATGAGTCACCATACCCGGGCGGAATGTATAATGTATATAGGTAATTAAAAAATGCACTATGCCTGTGCCAGGTACCTAACCTATTTCTTTTTTTGCAGATCATAACATTTTGAAATTCTGTCTGAGTTCCTCATCCTTTGTCATGGACAAATCGATGGCAACCATAACTGGAAGAACTCTTGAAGCTACAAATAGAGAGTCATCAAAAGGAAAGGCGAAAATAACATCGCTACCTTCTCTAAGATAGGCCTCGGAAATTTTTTTAGTTGGCCAACCGTCGTCCTCCATCAGTGGTAGCAAATTGCCAAAAACACGGCAGGTTTTGCAATACTTCTTCAGTGTTATCCAGTACACTGCTAACAGGAAAGACGCATTCAAAGAAACCGTAAACAACGTCTTAAAGTTTTGGAACATGGCCCACATTAAAACAATCACAAAGCTCAACTGCGAACGGAAGCTAGAGGCATTGTGGAAAGAGTGGCACTTACTCCAAAAGAACAGAAAACGAGAAACTGACGCCGGAGGAAAACGGCAGAAGTTTTCGGACAGTGTGGACAAGCTGTGGGATATCGGAGCATCTGACGCTGTCGAAGATATAAAGAAGAATCGACTGCAGCTGGAGCTCGACGCCGAGCTGGTCGACAAACTGCAAAGGATCGTGGTGTTCATCGCTCTTCTGTACGTACCAGCTTGGTTGGCGGCCCCTGTAGCAGCTGATGCGCCGTTGAATGACCTGGTACTATACCAGCATTTTCTGAGGTATAGGGCAGTGGAACGCGAGGTGGCAGAAGCGTCACTGGCAGTGATGAGGCGGCACTTCTGGTATCTGAGGCCTCAGACCGTCATCTTTGCTCTATGCAGCAACAAGGTGGATGACACTGTGAAGCAACAGATGGCAGAGAAGTTGTCCCACCTCCCTGTACCCAAAGACTTCACATACGAGAACGTCTCAGTCGACGAGATGACGCTACTCCCCGACCTGATCGACGAGTCCTCCTGGTTCTTATTTGCAGGTCTGAAGATGTATGGGTCCTCGTGGCTCACCCTGCCAACTGATAAGTGGGACGAGAACGAGGACTTTTGTCGTCTGAAGGATGTGATCTCTAATCTCCAGGTCACCAATGACGTCGCTGAAAGAGGAGTCCAACTGATACAAGACTATGCGAACACGGTCACAAAGGACGAGGCACAGCTGCAGGATCTTCTGCAAGTGGTGGAAAAGAACCGGAAAGAGCTCGGCGACTTCAAGAAGTCATCACTCGCCACGATGACATAGCACAGAGGGACAACGTTGCAGCCAGTGACGTGTGATAGTGGTCAATACAATGCAAAAGTGATTGTTTAAGTTATTGTTTCTTTCTTCCTTATTTGTCTGCTATTTGCTGATTTTTTTGAAAAGTATAGGTGATCGTGGTTTTTCCCATTATTTGGCACTATACTAGCACATTAGTATTACCTGTATACAGGCACAACTTTTAAACCGTTAGTCATATGACATTGGAAGGCACACCAAACGACTTCTCTCATCAAGAGGATTCAGAAAACATCCATACTTAATGATTTATCTTGATTCAATAAAAAGTTAAAAAGTACGCATTTTAAAAAAAAGCTCGTAATTTCAAGGTCGATGCGAGACCCCTAAATATTGATCAATTTTTGGAAAAATGGTACCAATGTGCTAGTATAGTGTCAAATAATGGGAAAAACTAAGATAACCTATACTTTTAAAAAAAAACTGAAAAGTGGGCCACCCTAATGTGCATGTAGCAAGTCACTAACCTGCAGCAATTCCTCTGGAGCACACGTCAGCGCATTTTGGATTTGCATCTTGCTTCGCTTGAGAAGATGTGCATCTGGCTTTTTTTGCATACAACCGACTTGACTATGCAACGCATATCCCAGAATATATTACACGTATGTACTCGTATAGCTTGCAGCGCACACAGCCAGTCATTTGGCAGGAGTTTGAAAGTGGAGGATTTACGGTCCAAACAAATGCCACAGCATTCACAGCTATTCTACAGATCTACAGAAGCTAAGGCTAACAAAGCCCCTAAGATCCACTCTAAGGTTAGCCTGAAAGAAAGGAAAGAGTAGGGGGTTAAGAGAAGAGAATAAGGGGTTAAGTAAGTAGCAACACCTATCAGTCGTGGGCTAACATTCATTCAGAAAAAGAGAAAAAAGACTCACCATCATCATCCACCGGCCACTGCTGACAAGTCAGAAAAATAGTCGGAGAGAATAGGAAAGATTGCAGAACGGTCCTCTACTCCATAGGGAGGTAGAGCCCACTCTGCCGGAAAGGGGTGAAAGATGAAAAGAAGTAAAATAAGAACGTTTACAAACCATGCAACACATTCTTAACTCAAACACTATCATACCATGCAAACTACAGACATGCAATAAAGAGAGTTACAGACATGCAAATAAGGAGAGAAGAAGAAAAAAGTATAAAGAATAACAAAAAGTGGGTTAATTTACTCAACAAGCTACAACTAAGTTCGTGTTAGTCTAATTATTATTTTTTTTTTTTGCTGGCATATCACACGCTGGCATGTCACAAGCTGGCATTAGACGTCAACAGACTCATCCCCGATTACCACCCCCAGAGCTCCTGTTGCCAATTGCTTTTTTTTATTTTAAACAACGTTAATATTTTTGAAATGCCTATCTAGACGGTTTTTAAACACATTAACGCTGGTAGAGTTCACGACGGGCGCGGGAAGATTATTCCACTTATCAATTACTTTAAACGTAAAGAAGTTTTTAGCGATATTAGTAATGAAACGTCTGCCACGGAACTTAAATCTGTTATTACGAGTATTGCTATTATCGAAAGTGAACAGTTTGTCAAAATTTACGTTGTCGATGCTATTAACGATTTTGAAAACTTCAGTAAGCTCCCTCCTTAATCTCCTAGTTTCAAGTGAATGGAAGTCTAACTCTTTAATCCTATCTTCATAGGATCAGGCTCAGGCTCAGGAGCATATTAATAAGGCTCATAAAAGCGATGGAGGCATTTGCATTAAACCACTAATCCAGAGGCCTTACTGGGATACTGTCTCAGTACTCCAGAGTTAACACAATTATCTGCCGAGACAGAATGTATCCTTGGCATGGAACAGTCTTCAAAAAATAAGCACCATGGGCTGTCTGGCGGAAAACTTGCACGAGAGGAACACCAAATAAAAAAGCTGAAAGACGTCCTGGCCAAATCCAATCCATTCAAGGTTGCAGAGGTGAAAGATGACACAGAGATGATGTTAGTACGTACATCTAACAAAAAAGTAATCATACCAAAAAATGTGCAAGAAAATATACTCAACACTGCAAACCAAGGTGAATCTGCTTACAAGGATTTTGTGGAACAGAAACTCTGTGGTGAGCAAAACCTGTGGGACAAAATGACAAAGTTGAAAGTTCTTGGATGGAATGAAAGCAACAAAGTCATGAAAACCAAAGTAGGAGCAGAGGAAGATGTGATCAAGGCATCAAATTCACTAATGGCACGTTTACTTGTAATAAATCAATCATCCAGAGACATCAATATGAAAGAAGTGACTGGGGAATATGAATTATCTCCCATTAACCATATGTTAATGTCAGTGGACGGACGACTACATCCATGTAATGACAAAGCACAACTTATTTATCTGCTGGAAGAACAGGTAAAAACAGAAGAGAAAACAGATAGTGCTGTTTCCACTGATCAAGCGATTGTGATCACAGGTGATACATCAATTCTCTTTGATGCAATGGCTGTCTCCGTGAAATGGCTGTGTTCAAGGACAATATATAAAACTGTAGTGGTCTGGCTCATTATTTTGTTCGTGCCATAGACAGCAAAAGCCATCAGTACGCCGATTCATATGTAGTTCCATAACTACAGCGTCAAATCGCTTAGAGTGCACAAGATAACGTCGTACCGGAGGAACACCAACACATATGCCAGAATATAAAATTGACAACACACGTATCAGAGATTTTAACACATTTCTGAAAAGCACCAAGACAAAACACCTTCTTCCACTCTACTTGGCCCAGCAGCTGATTGAAAAGTGCAAATGTGCAGGCAGAACCATTACTTGCATGGGTGTATTGACAAATTAATCCCAAGCAGATGTAATCATTGTGGAAAGCACACAAGAAGAAGCAGATACGCTGCTAATACTGTAGGCTTCAGAACAGCACAAAACTGGAAAGAATGTTTACATCTATTCTCTAGGCACAGATGTGTTGGTCCTTGCACTGTCAGCAATGCCAGCACTGGGTGATCAAACAGTTGTCATTATGGGTACTGGAGCAAATCGTCGACCCGTCTATTTAAAACCTATATATCATACACTTGGTAAGAATCGTCTTCAAGCTCTTGTGGGTGTTCACGCAATAAGTGGTTGTGACACAACTGGACGCATATTTGGCAAGAGCAAAACTGCAGTGACGATGTGACTCGTGCACTTTGTGCGATTGGGTCTGGCAAAGAACCTTCTCCTGATGTATTAAAGGGTTGTGAAGAGTTCGTCTGGAATTTACTCAGCCCGAAAAGTACATCTTTCAGCTAAGCATCTACATTCAATTGGCATTACTTCCGAAGGCTTAACATACAGTAAGGCGCAGAAAAATTATCTCCAACCCAAGGAGCTATACATGAACAAGTACGTAGAGCCCACTTCCAGTGTAGCATTTGGAGACAAGCACTCGTTCCACGCCCGAAAACACTCGCCATCAGATCTTGGGTGGTCAAAGGAATCTTCACGGGAACTTATGCCAATACTTACCACAGTACCTATTGCTCCTGATTCTGTTCTACAGTTGGTAAGATATAGATACATGAGGAGCCAGTGCAGTGGGAGCTGTTTATGTAGGGAAAATGATGTGTGCTGTACAGAACTTTGCAAATGTGATCCAGATAACTGTAGAAATATGTACAGAGGCGGTGACGATTATGAATCTGATGACGATTGAATTAACTGTATATGCTTATTATTTGTGTTTTTTTGTTTTTACTAAATGTGAATGTTCAAGTTGTTGTTTTCTGTAAACAGAATTTAAATTTACCAGTTTGCCAAACAACATGTAGTAGATAAAACACCTTCCACATATGGCTGGATTTGAACCCTCCATCCCTTGTTTATAAGTCGAGAATGACCATGAGCGTCTCATTTAAGACAAAATGTGATATAACAAGAATGTTACCGTTAAATGCAGTAGTATTGGCTATTAAATTGTTGTGTATAGGGCATTATATTGTCCATATAATAAGTATATCAATATTAAATTTATATCAAATGTAGCAAAATAATGTTGCCGTGCGTATTTTTCACTATGGTTAAAAATATCTTAAAATAATTCCAGAAAAAATGCCAAACTTACTTTTAGTGAAATTAAGACATTAAGTTAGCCAAAAAAAATACATTGGCAAAAATCAATATGAAATTTTCACGAACTCCAAAATTGTGACAGCAGTAGACACTATTATTATAAAAGTTAAATTAATGAGTTTAATAATTCGGCTCGATAAACAAACATTAACTGACATAGTTGTGTGTTAGTGGTAAATATTGAATTAAAGCTAATAAGAAATAAAAACATCATTGGTCACGTTACCATCCTGAGTGTGGGTGTGTAGTCACACTCCAACCCACGGACGAGTAAAAGGACGGTCTATAGAACCCCAAAACTTTTATTTATATATATATATATATATGAAACGAAGAAACAGACAGAAAAACAGAAAAAGAACAGCCAAAGGAATATTTTCCCCGCCATTCTCAAATATTTTAGAATCACATGGAAGCGAAAGACGCACGTGGTTTCAAGGAATCAGAAATAACGCCAGCCTTTTAGCAACAAAGGACGCGTAGGAGGCGTCTCAGAAATGCCGCGAAACTCCTCGTTTCAGAGGTTATATAAGCGAGGGTCCACTGATACACTTTCTCACTCACTCACTCATTCACTTCGTCTCTCAGCACTCATCAGTTCTCGTCTTGTTCGTCACGTCTCAGCATCCTTCGTCAGCAGCACCACACGTCAAGCCACCCGCTCTCCGGCCTTCGCCGGAGAACGGCCTGCTGTTCCTTCAAGGCTCAGGTCTATCGTCAAGTAAGACCTTCTACAGACCGCCTGCAGAAGCATTCCTTCGAAACCCAGCGCCGTTCGACTTCAGCCGGCTTCATTCCCTCAAGCAACATCTCAACTCTACATGAAGCGAATCAACACTTGAGGCGACATCATTCTGACCTTGGTTTAACTCATTCTTCATCTCAAGAGTCGACCGGCGCCCGTTCAACAAGCTTCAATAGAACGATCAACATCACCTCGGGCCTACGTTCTACAAGGTCAACCTTCAAGCATATCCTTCATCTCAAGAAGTATTGTCAACAATGTCGTAAGCGCTCTGTGCCTCGTTCTTAAGCAATGCTCGCTAAGCCTACAGAGCGTAACCGCAGCGGCATGATTAGGCTATACCTAAAGTGCTTTCAATACCGTTCAAACTAACTTTCTCTTTAAGAGTGCAGTAGTCCCAGTTCAAGGTTCATTCCAATACCGTAATCGTGTATCATCCTGCTACTGTGTTCTTTCATGTAATCCACAAATACTTTGCATCCGTTTGTTTATGTGATCCTTTTAAGCATTTTCATTGTTGATGGCCTAATTCATTCAGAGTACAAAACGTACGTGCATAATTTCTATTATCATTAGGCTGCATCATTTATTCCATGTTTCATGTTTGCATATCATTAGCCTACCTAAATGAAGGCCTAATCCACTTACAGTGTACCAACTTACGTACATTTCTTCCAATCATTATTAGCTGCAGCATCTTGTTTATGTTTCATGTTTGCGTATCATTAGCCTGCCTAAATTAGTGTATCTACTTAACAATTAATCTGTATAACCATTCCCTTATTTGTTAGTCCTTAGTCATATTTAGCATACTATAAATGCCGTTATATAATTGTTAATCACCGTAAATACCTTCATTGCCATGTTAATCACTGTGAACAAATAAATGATTTATTTCATTAGTTAAACACAAAACCTCAAGGTAATTTTTCGAACCTTACCAATATTATTTGCTTGGGTGTAATCCAAGCTGGCGACCTCGCACCATTCATAACATTTATCATACTCACCCTGTGGTTGTTTGCTTATTAATAAGATCACGTGTTATTCTGTGATTTTAGTGCATATATATATATATATATATATATATATATATATATGACGTAACAAATTCAGACATTAAAATTTCCTCAACCTCAAAAATGAATTGAGGACACAAAATCCCCATTCCTTCGAATCAAGAAATAAAAAAAAATAATAATTAGTGTCATTGGAGTACATGTATTTGTTTGTTTGCTCTCTTTTCAACGAACTTTACATCTTCAAAATACACGACGGTCCGGATGAAAGAGGTTTAACTCTATCTTCTAAAAGTCACTACTATAATTAATAAGTTTTTGAAAGTACAGGAATACCTCGAAATTCGTCGTTAATTCGTTCCGGAATAACACGACGAAATACGAAACGACGAAATTCGAGGTAGATTATAACATGTTTCAATGAGAAAACATTTTACTGTACAGGGTGTACATAAAGTCAGGATCTATTTTTGTGAAGCACTTGGAAATTATATGGAATTCAATCATAAAATGATAAAGTGGTAACATTTATTAAATAATTAAGAGTAGGATTCGACGTGACGCCCATCAGTATCCCTGCACAGTGCACAGCTCAAATCGTTCCGCAGCATTTCTAAACACATTCTGGAGCATTTGCGGGGTTATGTTATCTGCAGCAGTTCGTATACGTGTACGTAAGTTTTCAAGACTCGTAATCTTCGTCTGATAGACGTGCGATTTGATAAAGCCCCATGCAAAGAAATCTAAAGGGGTTAAATCTGGTGATCTCGCTGGCCAAGGTCTGTTGCTTCCGCTTCCGATCCAGCGATTTGGAAAACGTCCATTTAGATAATCCTGAACAATTTTGGCATAGTGACAAGGAGCACCATCATGTTGATAGACGACGGGATAGGATTGTTAGTACCGTCGTCTATCAACATGATGGTGCTCCTTGTCACTATGCCAAAATTGTTCAGGATTATCTAAATGGGCGTTTTCCAAATCGCTGGATCGGACGCGGAAGCAACAGACCTTGGCCAGCGAGATCACCAGATTTAACCCCTTTAGATTTCTTTGCATGGGCTTTATCAAATCGCACGTCTATCAGACGAAGATTACGTGTCTTGAAAACTTACGTACACGTATACGAACTGCTGCAGATAACATAACCCCGCAAATGCTCCAGAATGTGTTTAGAAATGCTGCGGAACGATTTGAGCTGTGCAGGGATACTGATGGGCGTCACGTCGAATCCTACTCTTAATTATTTAATAAATGTTACCACTTTATCATTTTATGATTGAATTCCATATAATTTCCAAGTGCTTCACAAAAATAGATCCTGACTTTATGTACACCCTGTATTATGTTATTAAAGAGATTAATTAATCAAATTCTACTCGTTTTTCGGCAAAATATAATAAATATTGCGTTGGTAAACAGTTGAATTTCGTCAATTTCGATCGTTTTTTTTCACATTTTTTCGAAAAACGACGAATCTGCGAATATGGACGACGGATTGCGAAACTATAGGTAGCAAAAGATTGACGACGAATCTGCGAAACGACGAAATTCGAAACGACGAATTTTGAGGTATTCCTGTATAAAGTTTATGATACACGAAGAGAGCGGAGACTGGAAGGCAAATTTCATTTTACATTCATTTGATTCTTTTTCATCTACTTTTGCAAAAGTAATATATGTATATATATATATATATACATACATATATATATATATATATATATATAGTACAGGGTGTCCCATAAGTCCGGCATCATAGGAGAAATTCATATTTTTCTATTTCTACAAACCATAATTCATATTTTTCTCTTTCTACAGGCCATAATGTCTGTGAGCAAGGAAGAACGAATCCAGATAATTCTACTCATAGGAAATCGGAGTCAAAGAGAGGCCGCTGCTGAATTTAACAGACTGCATCCAGACCGCGAGCCAATAACACAGAGTTCTGTTAGCAGACTTGTTGCAAAGTTTAAGGAAACAGGAGCCATAGAAGATAAACCAAGCAGTGGACCTTCAAGGAGGTCCACTGACGATGATACAGCGACTGCTATCCTGTCTCATTTTAACAGAAGTCTCAATAAATCTCTTCGGCGATTGTCCGCCGAGACAGGAGTGTCGAAAAGTAGCATCCATCGCATTCTTCAGGCTCACAAATGGCATCCATATAAACTTCAGATCCTATAGAAATTAAGCGAAGATGATCCCGACCGGCGGATGGAATTTTGTGAATGGGCTACGGAACAATATGCTCGGGATGCCAATTTCCCGTCCACCATTCTGTTCAGTGACGAGGCTGTTTTTTATGGAAATGGTGAGGTAAATCGACAGAACACCCGCGACTGGTCTCAAAACAACCCTCACTGGTATACCTCTTCAAAGGAACAAGGTGCATCTCGGGTGATGGTATGGTGTGGCATTTGGAAGGATCGCATCATAGGCCCCCTCTTTTTCGATGAACATGTCACTAGAGGCACCTACCTACGTATGTTCAAGGAAGAAGCATTTCCCAGTGTCTTGAACGAAGAAAGAAATTTCCCAACATGGTTCCAACAAGACGACGCTCCTGCACATTACAGCACCCAAGTAAGGGAATACCTGTACCAACAATTCCCTGGTCATTGGATAGGACGTCGAGGGCCTATGGAATGGCCAGTTAGAAGCCCGGATCTCACGCCACTAGATTTTTATCTCTGGGGCCACTTGAAAGCGCTGGTATACGCAGAGAAAATTAGGAGTGTTGAACATTTGCGGCAGCGCATTATTGGGGCATGTAACATCATTACTCCTGACATCATTTACCGTGTGCTTGCTGACTGGGTATCACGTCTGAATTTGTGTATTGAAAACAATGGTGGACATATTGAGCATGTTCTGTAAATAAAAGCTTTTGTTTTGCCTTTCTTTATTATTTTTTCTATGATGCCGGACTTATAGGACACCCTGTATATATATATATATATGATGGAAACCTACAAGGAAAATTAAAAATTATTCCAAGTTCTTTCGTGTATTCAGAAGTACACCTCGTCAGGGAATGAAGGGAAAAGGCAAGATGACAAATATATATACCTATGTACCCAGCGGGACAGAAAAATGAAAAGATTAAAAAGAAAAAGAAAATGTTATCCTATTTCATTCCTAGATAAGTGCCTTAGGAAAGCAAAGAATAGGTATTATAATAGTGTAATTGTAAAGGAATTTGAGCGTAAAAATATCCTTAGCCTACCTTACCATGTTAATTTTCAATATCTTCCGACTTTACTTAAAGCAATTGGTATCAATGTAGCTTTTAAGTATAATAATACTGTTAAATCAGGCCAAATAAAATAGCACGGATAATGCGGTTGGTTGTGAGTATTCGATCGGATGTACACAATGTAACTCAGTATATATATACAGTATATAGGTCAAACAGATAAAACGTTAGACATTATGGTAAAACAGCATAAATATGCGTGTAGAACAGCAAATAATTCTAATACATTGTTTAACCATATGTATAGATGTAATCATACTATCAAGTGGGATAGTTCTAAAGCGCTCGTTAAAAACATATAATTGAAAGCAATATTCTAGAATGTGCATTTATCCATTTTAAAAATAATTTCAATAACAGTGCGGGAATGTATAAAATTGACAATATCCTGTTAAAATACCTTTTGCCTCTAATTAACTCTTAGTTAATCATGTGCTAATCTTTTTATTTTTCTGTCCCGCTGTACATAGATATATATTTTTGTCATCTCACCTTCTCCCTTCATTCCCTGACGAGGTGTACTTCTGAATACACGAAAGGCCTTGGAATAATTTTTCTTTTTCCTTGTGAGTTTGCATTATTCATTCATTTCACGTGTTTAATTGTGAAATTCATCCCATATATATATATATATATATATATATATATATATATATATATATATATATGAACAGAAGAACCAACACACCGGCAAACATTTTCATTTATTTTTTGTACTTCAGACGTTTCGACAAATCTTTTGTCATCATCAGTGAATTAAATCTTAAAACCTTAAAACAAAAATAAAAAGTGAAAATTACATCAATACAATATTAAAACCATTAAAATTAAAACCTTAAAACAAAATGAAAATTGCATCAAATACAAAATTAAAATCATTAAAATTTCACCACTACAAAAATTAAAATTAAATTAAATTACCTCAATAGGTAAATACACAATGTTTACATCAACCTCCATACTTGGCAAAGCCTAAGAGAAAACTGTATGGTCAGAGGATTAGAAAGTATATGTCTATGAGAATCTGTTGGTTAGTTAAAAGAGCTGTAATTTGTAAGATGAACTATTATTGTTAATGGAGGGTTTGTTTCTATAGATGTACAAAGATTCTAAAATTCGGAGTTCTGAGGTTATTGGATCTAGTTAAAATTTCAAACTGAGTTATTTTAACTAGATCCAATAACCTCACAGAACTCCGAATTTTAGAATCTTTGTACATCTATAGAAACAAACCCTCCATTAACAATAACAGTTCATCTTACAAATTACAGCTCTTTTAACTAACCAACCGATTCTCATAGACATATACTTTCTAATCCTCTGACGATACAGTTTTCTCTTAGGCTTTGCCAAGTATGGAGGTTGATGTAAACATTGTGTATTTACCTACTGAGGTAATTTAATTTAATTTTAATTTTTGTAGTGATGAAATTTTAATCATTTTAATTTTGTATTTGATGCAATTTTCATTTTGTTTTAAGGTTTTAATTTTAATGGTTTTAATATTGTATTGATGTAATTTTCACTTTTTATTTTTGTTTTAAGGTTTTAAGACTTAATTCACTGATGATGACAAAAGATTTGTCGAAACGTCTGAAGTACAAAAAATAAATGAAAATGTTTGCCGTTGTGTTGGTCCTTCTGTTCATCTGTAAGCTCCGTTTCCCTAAGGAGAAGTCAATAGCTTTGATATATATATATAATATATATATATATACAGGGCGTCCCAAAAAAAATGTATACACACTTTAACAGCTGATAGCTCAATTGATGTTTCTTTCTTTCCAAGTTAAACCATTAGAATTAATAATGGCAGTCAGACTAAGCTTTGAACAAAGGAAATTCATTCTAAAATGCTACTGGAAGTGTGAAAACGCAGTTGAAGTGCAAAGACAGTTTAGGAGGGAGTTTCAAACAGATCCACCAACGCGACTTACCATCACTCGAATTAGAGATAAGTTTGAAGCCGATGGAACTGTTCAGAATGTCCACAAGAAGCGTTCCGGAAGACCACGGACATCGACAAGCCCACAAAGCAAGAAAGAGTACTGGAAACGTATCACCAAAGTCCAAGAAAATCTGTGCGGCAAGCGAGTCGTGAGGTAGGAATTTCAGAATCGTCTGTCCAACGCATTTTGAAGCGTTGTCATGGAAAAGTTACATTCCAAGATTAGTCCATGCTATTAATGAAGATGATCCGGACCGAAGAGTGGAGTATTGCGAGTGGTACTTGGCACGATGTGGATGTGGATTGGAAGGGGTTTCGTAGAATACCCTCCGCGTTCACCAGACCTCACACCACTAGACTTTTTTATGGGGATACTTAAAAGACAAAGTCTACGCTATAAAACCTGCAACAGTCGCTGAATTGAGAGCAGCCATTGAACGAGAATGCACACAAATACCAAACGAAATGTTTCGTGATGTTTGCGATTCATTGCTTCGCGTTATCAGCAGTGCCTGGACCAGAACGGACGTCAGTTTGAAAACAGGCGTTGACAAAAAATTAAATAATGTCTGTAGATTCTATTACATTTTGAAAATGAAATGTATTTTAATAAACACTGCCTTTATAATTATTTAAAGTGTGTATACATTTTTTTGGGACGCCCTGTATATATATATATATATATATATATATATATATATATATATACAGTGGTGGGCACCGTTAACCAAAAAGTTAACTTCGATAACGATAATCCGTTAACCCAATTTTTAACTCCGATAACGATAATCCGATCATTTTACTACAAAGTTAACGGAAGTTAACGATAATCCGTTAACGATAAATCCGTTAACGATAACTATTTCTTTACTAACATTTAAAAAAATCAAGGAAAAAAGCTTTAAAACCCATAGAAAATGTTTATTGGTATTTAACTGTATTTTTATCGTTTTGCAACTTTTTTGCTTAATAACTTTTTTTTTTATTTTTAATAAAAAATGTACTGATTACATGTTTTGAAACCCTTGTAACCACTAACCATTAACTAAATTTTAATTTACCAGAGAATTATTATGGCGGGAACTGAAAGGTAAAATTAAATTTTAGGCACATTTATTAAAGACTATGACACAATGTGCTGGTTGCCCTTCAGAAAGACCAACTTCTCAAAGTTAGGCCTAACTGCCAGTCTTGACCTCTTGGGCCTCAGGATGTCCTTGCCGAGAGAGAAGAGCCGTTCCACTGCGGCAGAGGACGGAATTGGCAGACTGAAGTTATGGCGGTTTGAATTCATTCGCGGAGCGGTGATCTTCCGTGAATGACTCCTCGCAGTTAACGTGTTAACGGACTTTAACAGACAAAATATCGAGTTATCGGAAGTTAACTGGTCTGATAACGATAAATGGAAATTAACTTCCGTTAATAGTCCGTTAAAAAAAGTTAACTTCGTTAATTAACTGTTATCGGATTAACGCTTTAGTGCCCAACACTGTATATATATATATATTCCTCGGTGGTGTAGCGCTTACCGTCGCTGACTACGAATTCATCGGCCCCGGGATCGAGACCCGGTGACGGCACGCAGCACGCAGCAAAACCCAGCTGTTCATCCTCCCACACAATAAAAAAAAAATGGTTGGTGCATAAATGGGTACCCTGGGTAGCGTAGTGGTTAAGACGCTGGGCTGCTGATGGGGCGTGGTTCGGACTCCACGTCAAGCTGTAGGTTTAAGGTGGAGTGACAAGCTTGACCTTCATCAGAATAAACAATTCGGGAGGAAGCAAAACCAAGGTTAACCGAGACTATATATTAGGGATGTACCAAATATTCGGTATTTGCCCGAATAGTTTTTATGTTTTTAACCGAATATCGAATATTTGATAATTAGGGTATATAATGTGATTTAGGAAATGGAACTTAAAATGTATTTTTTTTATTATTTCAAATAATAATTACAAACAAATCCAAGTTCTTATAGTGATACCAATAAGTAATAACCTTACAAGAAATTGAACAGGCAGTAATAATAATAATATAATTATCGCAAAAACAAAACCTAATAATTTAAATTTAAGGCAAGTAGATTATCGTGTGGAAAAATTAGTCGTTCAGCAGCATCAGGAGCTAAACGATTACGTACGTCGGTAATTGCATTTTTCGCAGAAATGAACAGCCGTTCACTTCGTACGCTTGTAGGTGGCGTGGTGAGATATTTGTGAGCAAGTACTAATGATTTCGGGAATCTTTCGCCATTATGGCAGCACCAGTCAAGAAGTTCGTGTCACGACTGACTCGTGGCTCTTTTGAGTTGACGTATAGTTCTTTTTGACAACTTTGCTGTCTACGTTTGATAGGTGGAGGCACATCTGATTGTGAAGACGTAGCAACCTCATCGAACTAGCTCCATAAGTGAACCTTCGGCTTCTTTCTCGAACGTTCTTAATCTTCTCATGAAACAAAAGCAATTGCTTCATTTCCATGAGTTATATTATGTCTGAGTGGCGTTCCCACAACTTTCCTTGTGTTGCTGTGGAAAGTGAAGCTTGAATGTGTTTTATAATTTTCTTATTTTAGACTAATATCCAGACTTTTTTCATGAAAATTGGTAATTAACCCTCCCCCATCCCACCCGTGCGGAAGATGGGAAATTATAAAATTTCAACTCTTTTGTACTTGTATTCTTAAAGGGCTTAGAGCCTTAGACAATAATTCTCTTAAATTTTTTACATGGACGCCTAATAACCCAAATAAAACTAATATTCGGTATTCGGTATTCGGCCAAATAGTTTTGCACGGAATATTCGGTATTCGATGAATTTTAGTATTTGGTACATCCCTAATATATATATATATATTAAATTATCCCCCCCCCCCTGGCGTTCGAACCCATCACCTCTTGAGTAGAAGTCAAGGGCTGTGACCACTGCTCTAAGGCAAGGTACTTGTAAGCACAACGTGGCGCATATTTAGCATATTTTGTGCTAACCCCCCTTGCACTCGAGCCAATGGCAGCATTTCATTCAAATCTCTGGTGTAAAACTAGAGTCCCATAGATGGAATATCAAGCATGTACATTGTACCGTCGCCTGCAATAATTCCGCTCCACCCTCTCAGAGATGTGGTAACAACGCAGTTCCTCTTAAACCCCAGTCCCCCACCCTCACTCTCATCCTCCCCCTCTCAGGTGTTGTCATAGTAATACTTCTATTTTTTGAAAACCAATGACAGAATAAATATATTGTTCACTGTAGTTTTGGTGGTAATGTTAGGACGACTATGTATTTTATTCATGCATTATTCCTAAATTTAGGGAATAGAGTATTTAGGTTATTTCACAAAGGTGGGATACTTTACTCTTTCTCTCGCTATCCCCTCCCTCTCGTCCTCCCCCTCTCCTCTCACCAAAAACGACGATATTAATAGATCAAACTGTCTGTATGGAATCGTACAATAGCTGAAATTAATCATTATAATGTAAATAAATACAACACTTATTTGTGTGTTAATATCGAATCACCATATGACAAAAAGTATTGCATCACGAATGATCTAAAAATTCGAAGGACACTGTAATTAGGCGTGTCAGATTACGATTCGAATAGCATCTGAATTTTAAAATGTGATTTGAATCCAGCGACGAAATATATTAAATAATATATATTAATATATATGTAAAAATGAATAATTCTAACATTCATTTTTGCAGAGAAGTCCAAACTCGCGTGACACTCTAACTCATTGGTTCCCAATCTTTTTTAGGCCAACGCCCACTTACTGTACAGTATGTCCATCAATATTTGCTGGTGCCCCCTCATAAAGATAATAAGGATAAGAGATAAGTGATAAGTGATTTATTAATAGAAAGTGACAATTTTACAGTTTCCTAGCGCCCCCCTAAGATTCTCAAACGCCCCCTCGGGGGCGGTGGCGCCCACGTTGGGAACCACTGCAGTCTAACTGTATATAAAATGCAACTTAGCAAAAATAAAATAGAAAGAAATTTTTTCCAAAGTAATTGATGAATTATTTCGTTTTTAAATTACCTAAGCATTTTTTAGATTAAACTTAATCATGTAATCGTGTTAAATTCTGCAATGCTCATTTTTTTATACGTTCTCTCTCAGTTGTAAAAGACGAAATCATAACTTGCCAAAGCTCTAAATTAACACTTAATTTTAAATTTTAAGCATTTAATGTTGGCTCATATGCATGGTTAATTTTAATCCATAATAAAATGCATATTTCAATTTCCACTTTTAGTTAACTCAGCAAATCAAGATATATCTGTCAATATACCGTTTAAAAGGAAAATATGATTTCATCTTCAAATATCTTGCTTATTTGCCAGTATGCTGTTACAGCCCAAATTTGCCTTTATCTCTAAATATCTGGCAAAAAAAAAAATTCACCCTATTGAGAATGAAAAACAAACAAGTCAACATTAAATAGTAATGATGTCAACAAATTATTAGTGTATAAACTCTTGTAATTTTTCAAATTATCATTCTGATTATTGTGATCTGACCCAGAGGCTAAAGTATTACCTGTAATATTTTAGAAGCAGTAAATTCAGTCAGAGGATCTCTTTGTCTTCTCCTTTGAGCCCTACTTTCTCCACAGAACTTAGTTTTAAAATAGAATAAATAATTTTCTGATACGCTACAAGAAGAATCGGGGAACCGTCAGATAATTTAATAAGTTTTCACAGAATCTCCGATCCACTACAGAAAAACCGGAGTGTAGTATAAAAGAAACTACTGCGATTCCCGACACGGTACCACCTACCCGAGAGTGAGAAAATCCGTTGCTGTCACCTAACCAGAACCTCCTTCAACCTCGAGACACTGCTGAACTGGCTTACAAAGGGTGAGACCTAAATCCCATTGAAAATGTGTGGGCAAATGTGATTGGAAGCCTGTGCAGGAGCGGACATCTCGACACCTGCTGGAACACACCATGGCAGAGTGAGAACTTTCTGCGCGAACCCATAAGTCATCTACAATCATGTGGCATTTGTTCCAAATAGGCTACGAGAGGTCATTAATAATAATGGAGGATGGACCAAGTATTGAGTAATTGTGTATAATAATGTTATGGTTGTGATGTAGTAAATATATATTTATTTACTCGAACAATTGTCAGTTCCTTATAATTTACACATTATGTTTTGTATGTTCTTAAGAAAATCCCTAAATTTACTTGATTCATGTTTATTTTTATAATAAAAAATTGAACTATGTTATCATTATCTCTCCATGGATAGACCTTTTTTTGGGTAATCATTTGTTGATGATGCATGGACTTTAAACAAAAATCTACAACTTATCTTACACTTTAACTATAACATAGCCACATCAAAATCCTATGATTGAAAGTTTTTAAAGTATCCCACGTTTGTGAAATAACGTAACTGCTCTATTTTTTAAATTTAGGAATAATGCATGAATAAAATACATCGTCGTCCTAGCATTACCACCAAAACTACAGTGAACAATATATTTATTCAGTCATTGGTTTTCAAAAAATAGAAGTATTACTATGACAACACCTGAGAGGGGGAAGAGGAGGGGGAGGGAGTGAGGGAGGGGGACTGGGGGTTTAAGAGGGAATGCGCTGTACCACATCTCTGAGAGGGTGGAGCGGAATTATTGAAGGGGACTGTATACTCTGTCCACGCATGATTTTTCATAATGCCAAATCGTGTGTTCATGCATGACATTCCATATATATATATATATATATATATATATATATATATATATATATAATATATATATATATATATATAAGGAAAATGAAAAGCGATTCATAGGTTTTCGTGTATTTTCAACATCGTTCCCTTCTGGAGCAATTTTGAACAAATTATATGAAATTACACGATAAAATTGATTCAAAATAGTTCAATATTCGGTTCAAATTGAACAATTAAACTTTCAGAAACGGTGGTCTGTAATTTATAGTATATGAGTGAAGCCTCACAACTACACAAAACTTTTCCCCAACTTTCATCAAAACTTATTGGTGAGTAAATTTTTCATCCGTCCATTAACGGCAAACTTTTTAAAGGAAATTCTAACCGTTTACATCTTTTAATGCGACATTCTACGAACTTCCCCGTCTCAGTATTAAAAATAACCCATGGAAGAGGTGTGCGAAGCAAAACTTTCTTAATTTTGTTCTTATGAAATTTAAGAACCTTTACTCAAAGGCCGCCTTTTACGTTATCACAAAACTCGTTCTTTGTTAATTCTTAAAATAAGTGGTTTCTTTTTAATTTTAACTTTCGATGTTTATACTCGTATTAAACGCAAAACTCAATACAGTTTTATTGAAAAGGAACATACATATATACATACATACATACATACAGTTTCACAGTAACAACAATAATTACTGAGTAGGATCGTCAACTATGTAGTGAGGCCCATTGCGCTAACTCCTGGATTATTATAATAACCAGCGCCATCTGGAATCGAACCCCCGACCTCATTGTCTTTAATAATTCAAAGATTGGAGAGTATTCTCTACAGACAATTTAGATATGTGATGGACAAAAACATTATTTAAACTTTATTATCTAAATATACGTTCAAGGAGCATGGAAACTATTCAGGCAAAATCGATAGCTTCAGTTCATTAATTTCATAAGGGATGAGAAAGAGCAAATAATAATAATAATGGTAATAATAATAATAATGATAATAATAATAATGACAGATGATGTACATTTACAGAAATATTTGTCATATCGTTTAACAAAAGTATATTTATTTCATCCATCTATAATTATTTACTGCGTAAAACAATACTACGAGTATTTTTAATTAAAAAAAATAATTAATATAATTAGTACAAATTTAATTAAATTGGAAGACAATAGATAGATAGATAGATAGATAGATAGATAAATCGATAGATCGATAGATAGATAGATATCTGTTTAGAGATTGAAATAATTGTAATATTAATATTTATTTTTTGTTTATATATTACAATAAAAGAATATAGGCCATACAAATTTTAATTCCATATTAATATTTATTGTAATTAATTTTGGCCTTAAGCAATCGAAGGTTAGGAAATCACATTTAAATAGTTAATTATAATACAACGACTTAATTATAGACATAGGTATAATTATAGTAATAATAATGCCGGTAATTAACTCGTACAGTATATCAGTTGGAGCCAATAATGTTCATTTCTTTAGCAATTTGCGAAATACATTTAATGGTGACGCCTGCATCTGGCACTTAATTGACTTGTATGCCATACGTATGTTTCTTTGAAGGAGAATGCATTTCCTGCAATTTCCAATGTATAATTTGGTTTCTATAAAAATTACTGCGGAAACTTATGTTATAAGGATGACGTGTTTGAAGTGGGATGATTGTACAATGTACTGTACAGTATTTATTGCTCCGCATGTGACTGAGTGAAGTATAGTCATTTTTATTCATAGTTTTTGACGTACTGATACCAACAATGAATTTGAGTATAAACCCTTTACTTTTAGAATATTTAACTCTTTAAACTTCTTCTTAATAATAATAATAATAATAATATTATTATTATTATTATTATTTGAAAGAGTTCGCAGGCATTTTTATGATGACTTTCAAAGGATGCTTTATATTATAAAGGAATACAAAGGAATACAAAGGACACTAAACAGCAATAGACCGGCTGGTCCCTAGGAGTCTGTTTTTTTAAGAAAGAAGGCTAAAATAGGTAAAAAAAATTTAAAGACAAGTCAAAGTTTTAAAACAAAGCAAAGATGCGGATGGATGAATAAATAATATAGGGTAAGGAATGCTTTATGAGGAATAGTCTTGCTATAAATAGGAAAAAGAGAAATGTATAGCGTTAAATTATTTAGTACCCTAATGTATGAAGGTATAGTGGCAAATATTTTAAAATAATATTAATAATTTATTGATGTTTCCTTCAACAAATGGTTAAAAAACATTACTTTTTGTCCCGGAAAAGAACATAAATTTTTTATAATTTGTGGTGTATATAACAGTATATATATGTAAGTAAACCCCCGCATTTAGGAAGAATTTAAAAACATTTGAAATTAATAAAATTAAAAAAAAAACTATAGAAAAGATAAAAAAAAAGCCAATACTTCTGCCGTAACAACGGTGCCATCCTCAAGGTAAATGAAAGATAAAAAGTTGGAAAACCAACTTTACTGGCTTCCGAAATCAAACTAAGAAAGGGAAATTGAAAAGAAAAAATATCGGGTAATTTTTTAAACATGTGATACTTTAAAACGTTTGTAATTTTTTTATTACCCGAAATAAAAGTATGAAATTTACTGTACCTTCTCTACACACAGGGAACTAGTCCCATAGTACAGAACATGCTCTCTGTGATGTCCTCTCAACTCACGATACTTTCGACGGAAGAGTCCTGTCTACAGATTTCCTGAGGTTTATGATAAAGGAATATCATGGCCACTAACATCACCAGATCTAAACTCCGCTGACTTTTATCTGTAGGATTACTGAAAAGATGGTGTTTAAACATCAACTGAACAAGAAATTTCTCAGATTCAACAGATACTCTGTCCAGAGTACTGCAAAATTTTGTTTTTCGTGTGCAAAGAGTTAATGAGCTGAGGGGACATCACATAGAGCATATTTTGCCCTAAGGAACTAATTCCCTATGTAAAGAAGGTGCAGTAAAAATTTAATGTTTTTATTTCAGTTAAAAAAAATACAAACTTTTTATAGTATAAGATGTTTAAAATATCACCCGATAAAAGGAAACCTCGTACATCTGACTAACTGATGTTCTACCATTTTACGATTTCTTTTATATGAAAAACAAATTAGTTCATCTCGTAGAAGCACAAGTTTGAGTTAAAACAATCAGATGTGGTTCTCCAGTTTTAACTTTTACATTACTACTGTCACGGGCTAAAATATCGTGTGTCTTTTTGCATTCTTTGTACGTTTTTTAACTTTAATATTTTTTAAATATTAAAGTGATTTTTCTATTATATCTGTCCATCTGCCCATCTATATCTCTCTATCTATATAAACTGACAAGAAACAAATAAAATTTTAAGCACCAGTTTGAACAGAGTAGTTGAAATAATAAAATTAAAAACAAATGCGTAATTCGAATGCTTTTACTCTATTATAACAATGCTGCGCTAGAATCCTTCGCCAAATTTTTTTCACTGATTACTGATGGTTTTACAAATGACAACCATGACTGACCATAATTACCTGAACTGCAGCACTGTGATTAATGTAAGTAAATGACATTTAAATAAAAGTAAAGAGTAATTATTTTGCTGTCATATAAAAGTATAGGATATAGGCATTGTAAATGATTTCAGCAGATAACGTGGTGTTGAGTGGGTTGCAGCCATTTTGCCAAACATAAAACAACTTCCTTCCGTATTTTTATTTTTGTTACATTACCAATTCCTAAGATGACGGAAGATTTATTTTTTTTGTTTCTTTGTGCTATCATGCATAAGGAGAACGTCGGGAAAGGAAGAAGTATTTTTACATGCCACTCGTCTCAGATCTTCATCTGAACTGCAAAATCCTCATATTTAGCATTTATTATGAGAAGTACGTTCTTCAACATAATTAATAAAATTTAGAGCTTTCTGTGGAGCACAAGAGGCTTTTAATCATTTTGACTCCAGCGAAAGATGTTGAATTAAAATCAATTAAAAGTCTTCTTGTTTGTTTAAATGAAGAAAAACTTTCAATGTTTTACTGCTGTTCAACACCCAGCCCAGTGGTTTCCAACATTTTTTGGTTCAAGGCACCCCAGTGCTATGTATTCTTCTTCGCGCATCCGGAACGATTTTTGCCTGTTTTTGTCTGCTTGCCCTGTTCAACAACCAGTTATTCTCCTACCCTAACAATACCACGTAACTTCAAGCTGAACCCCTACAGTTTCCGCATGGACCTTATAAATTGACAATGTTTTATCTCATTTGTAAGTGGCACATATTTAATAACTTTCCAATTTCAATTACTTATTTTTTGTCATTTTCATGAAATTTCGAGGCACTGACAGTGAGAGTAAAATTTAAAAAAAAAATAAAAGCTAAAAACGTCATACTTCAGGCAGCTGGAACTAGCGAAAATGTTTCGAAAAACTGAAGATTTTAAAGGTCAAAAGTTGGTCATACGATCAAGTGAAAAAGTTCCGTGTTTTATATCAAAAGACGCATATTTCAACTAGGGATGTACCGAATATTCGATATTCGGTAAAAAAAATTAGGATATTCGATATTCGGTGTTCGGTCGAACAGTTTTATATGTTTTTAATTGAATACCAAATATTTGATAGTTTGGTTATATAATGTGATTTAGGAAATGGAACTTAAAATGTATTTTTTATTTCAAAGAATATTTACAAACAAATCTAGCTTTGCATAATGATACTGCTTAGTAATAACTAGTGGTGTACCGGGTTAATTGGCATCAGCATCAGCACCGACAGAATCGGCCATTTTGGGGCACTGGTATCGGCCAAATTTAGCCGATTCTTTCACCGATTCTTTGACAGTTTAAATTTTTCATTACAAAACAAAATCTATATTTATAGAAAATTGAACAGACAAAAACTACTATTTATGATAATTTATACTCATTTCAAGTGTAATTATGTAAAAATATTTTAAATTCACGAAAAAGGCAAAGTTTGATAAGTTAAATTGCCCATAAATTTACATTTTCTCTCATTAGCTAAATATTATGAACTATTGTAATCTCCTACTCTATATTAATAATAATTCACTATTAAGCTGTAATTTATAATTTATATATTAAACCCTCTTATTATATTAACTTTATTTTAAATATTTCAATAATTTTATAAACCCAAATTATATATCCATTTCTTTTAATTTAAATTGGCCACCAGGGACTTGAAATTTTAATGAAAAATTTTGTTGTTGCTTATGTTGTTGAAGAGAGAAAATACCTTCAACATGAGAAAAAATAATTGCTTTAAATATTGGTATTCAATTTATGAAACTAAGATAAAATTATTTTATCATTTTACTGAGTAATAAAACTTCTCAACATCATTTTAGTTACGGTATATGAGTAACAAATTCTGGTACTGTAGATTGTGGAGTGAGCTAAGGAAAAGCATTTAAACAAATTTGAAATGTAAAAATATCAAAATTAAAAGTTTTCACATAAGATTAGCAAAATTTATGAAGGGAAATGATTTTTTAAAATATAGGAAAAGAAATGGCATCGGTATCAGCAGTTTTTCATGGATTCGGCATCGGCATCGGCTAAATTTTGAAACCGGTACAGTCATTAATAATAATTAGGTAAAACCTAATAATTTAAATTTAGGGCAAGTAGATTATCGTGTAGAAAAATGAATTGTTCAACAGCATCAGGAGCTAAACGATTACGTATGTCGGTAATTGCATTTTTCGCAGAACTGAACAGCCGTTCACTTCGTACGCTTGTGGGTGGCGTGGGGAGATATTTGCGAGCACGTACTAATGGTTTCGGGAATCTTTCGCCATTATGGCGCCACCAATCAAGAGGGTTTGTGTCACGACTGACTCGTGGCTCCTTTGAATAGATGTCTAATGTCGACATGAGTTATATTACGTCTAAGGACTAGCATTACGTGATGCAGAGATAGCGATTACCTCATGTTTTACAGACTCAAGCACTGTAATGCAAACAAATTTGAAACGAGGATCTAAAGCCTGAGCAATAATGCAAGTAATGTTTGTCTTCCACTGTTTTAAATCTTTTTTTCACAGTATGACTACCTCCATCATTAGTTATTACGCAAAAATACCATGAGACCTGTTACACCGGGAGACAACATGGAAAGACAAGAAGGATCAAAGGAAAAGTCATTCGTTAGTTTTTCATATAGGCTAAGAAGATTTACAACACGCTGAATAAGAGTCCACTGATGATTACTGAGGGTTGGTATGTCACAGTCCAAGGCGTATGAAATAACTACAGCTTTTGTTGAAGAACTCGTTGTTGCTTATAGAATGTAGAGTTCTATCGGATGATAACATCTCTTATAAGTTTGTTTTCAGGTAAATTATGTTGCTTCTGGATTTCCTTTAAGTCTGTTACAGGCTAGAGAATAATTAAAATGCGAACAGATTCTGCGCGCAATTGCACATATATCTGAAACAGACTTCTGTCTTAGAAGGGTTTCATTAACTGCAAGTGCTAAAGTATAATTTGCATAAGCAACAGAAGTCATTTTAAGAACACAAATAGCTTTAGTAATATTACGACCATTGTCATGCACAACTGCTTGCACACGATTGTTCTCTATTCATCATTCTTGTAATATAGAAATCAATGCAGTTACAATGTTTTCATAAGTATTGAAACCTGGTAGATTTATGGTAGCTAAAAAATACTTTTGTCCACATTTACTCTTAATTCCATGTATTGTGAAACTGCTAAAGGCTTCATTGTTAGCATCAGATGTCTACAGATCTGTCATAAAACTCATAAAAGCAAGCTCATTCAATGAACGTGATAATCTCTGAGCTGGGTCACTGGGCGGGGCTTTAAAAGGCTTAATGTCATGACAACCACGTGTAGTGTTTCCCTTTTATTGTAATAATTTTTATTTGTGTTAACGTGATTTCTGTTCACTGATAATGATATTTGTTATATCAAACTTATACTGCACTGGAAACCTAAGACCCTGAAACTGGAGTCGTGGGAAAATCCGACTGATAGAAATTGACTTGGACTAATTTCCAGACTTTTTTCCATGAAAATCGATAGTTAACTTCCCCTTCGCCCTCCCATGTGAGAAAAGATGGGAAATTATAAAATTTTAACTCTTTTGTATTTGGATTCATATAAGGTTTTCAGACAATAATTCTTTTCAATTTCTTACATTGACTCCTAATAACCCAAATAAAACTAATATTCGGTATTCGGCCGAATAGTTTTGCACCGAAAATTTTATATTCGGTGAACTTTAGTATTCGGTACATCCCCTAATTTGAACGTAAATATAGTTTAAATACGGCCGACTGACAAAAATTCGACCATGCACAGACATCTTTTAATTTGCGAAGGAAAACAGTTCAGAATTTTTTTTTAACCAAATTTACATTAAAAAAAAAAAAAAAAGCTAACAAGAATTTGAAATTATTAAATTTTTTAATCTAAATTAATTGGAGAACTCTTCTCGGAAAGTGTATAAAAATATATGACTATAATTTTCGAAGTTATAATAAAGTTCATAAAAAAATCATCCCGAATACCTTATCCTCCACATACGAACTTAGAGGAGTTGTTTTATGGAATTTATGCTCTTCAGAAGATGGAGAATGGAAGAAAAGATTTGAAGGGAAACAAAATAAAAAGAGGCTTTTTATTGCATTTTTTTTCTTTTATTGAAAAAGTTTTCATACAGCAATAATTCGTGAAAGAATCTTATACCATTGATGTTGAAGAATAAAATGAAGTACTTCCCTTTCATTTCATGAACTTGCTACAATACCGTAATTCCAACACGTGTATATCCGAGGGTCGGCACGAAAGAAATGCCTCTTATTTTGTATGCATATTCCTATAATTTTTATTAGATTTGGAATTATATTTAGTGAGAAATAAAATAAAAGGCATTACTTTCGTACCGACCCTCGTATATATATATATATATATATATATCGTAAAGAACGACGCTTGTATAGGAGATATTCCGCGCAAGACGAGAGAGAGAGAACGGAACAAATGAAAAAATGAGGTAACCACCTGGGAATCGAACCCGGGATCTTCCGATTGCCGGTCAGACGCGATACCATTACACCATGGACCTCACTCTTCCAAATGCCGTAATTCTTCTACATACTCGCAATCGGAAGATCCCGGGTTCGATTCCCAGGTGGTTACCTCATTTTTTCATTTGTTCCGTTCTCTCTCTCTCGTCTTGCGCGGAATATCTCCTATACAAGCGTCGTTCTTTACGTTATTTATACTGCGTGTTCTTTGCAGTTGAATGTATATAATGTTACGGCATGCGGGAGGTGCCCCCTTGGGGCATTGGTTTCTGCGAGTATGTAGAAGAATTACGGCATTTGGAAGAGTGAGGTCCATGGTGTAATGGTATCGCGTCTGACCGGCAATCGGAAGATCCCGGGTTCGATTCCCAGGTGGTTACCTCATTTTTTCATTTGTTCCGTTCTCTCTCTCTCGTCTTGCGCGGAATATCTCCTATACAAGCGTCGTTCTTTACGTTATTTATACTGCGTGTTCTTTGCAGTTGAATGTATATAATGTTACGGCATGCGGGAGGTGCCCACTTGGGGCATTGGTTTCTGCGAGTATGTAGAAGAATTACGGCATTTGGAAGAGTGAGGTCCATGGTGTAATGGTATCGCATCTGACCGGCAATCGGAAGATCCCGGGTTCGATTCCCAGGTGGTTACCTCATTTTTTCATTTGTTCCGTTCTCTCTCTCTCGTCTTGCGCGGAATATCTCCTATACAAGCGTCGTTCTTTACGTTATTTATACTGCGTGTTCTTTGCAGTTGAATGTATATATATATATATATATAATCATGCGGGTTGCTTCTACAGAGCTTCAATTTAATATTTAGGAGAAATCCAATGACAAGGAGAAATGTAAATGCCATGAAAAGTCTTCTTTAATGCGCAACGTTTCGAGCAAATACGCTCATCTTCAGGCTGTATGATAACAATGTGAAATTAAAATCAATAATTGAATGAAAAACCAGACAAAGAAAATTTCTATAACCTATTCATAAAGGCAAACTTTAAAAGACTGAAAAAAGAGGGTTAAATTCTAAGTTATACAGATTTACATTTAAAATTAAGAAGCTATTTTTAAATACATATAGTAAATGTGAAATTAATACACTGGAAAAATTAACAATAGTACACTGGAATAATGAAACTAACTAACCTTTCACTGCAATTTCCGAGGCTAGACTGATTTAAGCACAAAACGAGAAAACATAAGATAAGATAAGATAAGATAAGATAAGATAAGATGGTGAGGGCGATTGGGGAAGGGGGGATTATAAGGAATTGGGGAAGGAGGAGGGATTATAAAAAGTTTAAAGGGACGGCTGATGAGTCAACATTTAACGTCGGGGTCAAAGTTTTAATATAAAGCGATTCCAGAATTCTAAGTGAGTTGGGACAAGTATTACAACCAAGAATTTTAAAATTTTCTAAAGTGACATCAGCTTTACATTTGATACTGTGTTCCCGAATGCTAGAAACTTCTTTAGTTTTTAAAATTTTACCTGTTCGGCCACTTATTCCCATATGCGAATAAAATCTAGCCCTGAGAGAGCGAACAGTGCTGCCAATGTAATTCCCAAGGAGACACCTAGGGCAGGTAAATAAATATACAACACCGCTACGCAACGAGTCAGGGGTTCGATCCTTCGCTGAGAAAAAGCTACCTAAATACAGCCTGAAGATGAGCGTATTTGCTCGAAACGTTGCGCATTAAAGAAGACTTTTCATGGCATTTACATTTCTCCTTGTCATTGGATTTCTCCTAAATATTATATATATATATATATATGAAAATAATTTCACAAAAACGTGGTAAATATTTATGATGAATAAAACCACGAAGGAAAGGAAACACAGAATGGTGCTCAAGCGCTTTCGTCTAATGACATCCTCATTCCTGAGGATGTCATTAGACGAAAGCGCTTGAGCACCATTCTGTGTTTCCTTTCCTTCGTGGTTTTATTCATCATATTATATATATATATATATATGATGCAAACCCACACGGAAAAATAAAAATAATTCCAAGGCCTTTCGTGTATTCAGAAGTACACCTCGTCAGGGAATGAATGGAGAAGGCGAGATGACAAGAATATATACCTATGTACGGCGGGACAGAAAAATAAAAAGATTAGCACATGATTAACAAGAGTTAATTAGAGGCAAACGGTATTTTAACAGGATATTGTCAATTTTATACATTCCCGCACTGTTATTGAAATTTTTTAAAATGAATAAATAAATGCACATTCTAGAATATTCCTCTCAATTATATTTGTTTTTAACAGTGTGGGAATGTATAAAATTGACAATATCCTTTTAAAATACCTTTTGTCTCTAATTAACTCTTGTTAATCATGTGCTAATCTTTTAATTTTCCTGTCCCGCTGTACATAGGTATATAGTTTTGTCATCTCCCCTTCTCCTTTCATTCCCTGACGAGGTGTACTTCTGAATACACGAAAGGCCTTGGAATCATTTTTCTTTTTCTTTGTGGATTTGCATCATTCATTTATTTCACGTTTTTAATTGTGAAATTCACCCCATATATATATATATATATATATATATATATATATATATATATATATATATATATATATATACAGGGTGTCTCAAAAGTCACTATCTATTTCGGTGACATTAGATGTTTTTTTAAAAATGCTATGCTGGCATAAAGATATGTACTTCTGGTGCAAATTTGTGTATTTAAAAAAAGTTAATTGGTTTATTATCTTGACATGCTTGAACAATTCCTCGAACCTCAACTTCTTACAGATGGCATTCTTGACACAGTAGTTTTTCAGCAGGATGGAGCACCGTGCCATTATGCAATAATTGTACGTGATTATCTTGACAGACGCTTCCCCGGTCGCTGGATTGGTCGTGGAGGAACACAACCATGGGAAGCACGTTCACCCGATTTAACACCATTAGATTTTTTCGCCTGGGGTTTCATTAAGTCTAAGGTGTACACTGGTAGAAGAATTAGTGATGTAGCCGAACTTCGAAATCGTATTACCGATGCAGTTCAGAAAATAACACCTCAAATGCTGGAAAGTGTGTTCCGGGAAACAACTTATCGCTTTGAGCTCTGTAGAGACACTGATGGTCGCGATGTGGAGACAGATAAATAAATAGCACTAATTCTTTGTGGCACTTACTTTGAAATAAATATATTTTTCATGTCTTAAATCAGTTTTTCGTAATTCCCATTATTTTTCAAAATAGATAGTGACTTTTGAGACACCCTGTATATATATATATATATATATATAGTTGGATCACGGCAGTGTTAGAAATCAATTTTTAAAATAATTTTAAACCATTTATTCCGTTTTAAGAGTTCCTTTGTAGTTTTTAGGTTCTTAATTTAAATAAAGAAGACTCTAGTGTAACCACGTCGCAACACCGCTTCCCCTTAGAATAGAAGAGCGGAGTTAAGCGACAATGGAGCTTGTTCAGTTGTTGGATGGGTGACTGTTATACGCGTCCTGATGTAGCTATCCGTGGTACAGATTCCACGTTAAAGATATGAATCTCCTTTTTCACATGACCCTCACTGTTAGTACGGAAGGAAAATGACGCACTTAACCATTAGGTTGCGGCTTAACTAAATACAATCTGCCCGAAAAATGACGTACGACATTATAGTGTCGAGTGAGTTAACAATTAATAACATTCAAAGGGAAGATCAATACCCATATGGTCGACGGAACATTCTAACGATACCCTTATTACCCTAACTTAACCTAACCTAATCTAGCTTAGAGTTACCTAACTCGGACTAATTTAATCTAAACTATGGTAATGTGAAAAATGCTCTGTATGAATTGGTCCACAATTAACGCACCCCTTATTTCTCCAGTCTAACTATAGAGTAGATCAAGTCTAGCCTAGAGGGGTCAGCCTAGAGATTCCGGAAATGGTCCAGAGCGGGCAGATAAATTGAGGTCCACAGTAGGATTCCTCACCAAACTAGGTTAGGGCAATCTACAGTACCTTTACCTTTGTTAAGCTATGAGTTGATGCTGGGTCTTAGGCCACAATGTAGGCCTAATTTGTCTGACCCAGCTTAATTTAATGCGTTTACTTCTAATTTAGAAGTTAGAAGATCTAACTGGGCTAAAAACACAATTAGTCACTTACTGCTAGTTATTAGAGAGTCTCTTTTCTCCTTCCTGTATAATCGTCGAGAGCGTACTTGCTGGTGGGGATCTTTCTTCGTTGTCTGTTCTCGTCCCTTCCCCAGTTCCGTCCCTTCGCCCTGTTCCTCGTTTTCGTTCTCCTTTGTTCTCCTTTTCGCGGGGCTTTTTCCACCAGAGTCGTGTTGGTTTTTCCCTCGGTTGGTTGATCGGTAATGTATATCTATTACCGAGCACGCTCTTGTCACACAGTATATAAATACTAGTGTGGAGAATAACTCTGGTGAGCAACCAATTGGTTTCATCCACCCAGTTATTGACATAAAAGGAATTTAATAATTGTTAGATTAACTACCTACCTACTCAGTGAACCATTTTCGTTACCTCCCAACTACCCACTCATCAGTTTTCCATAGTAACTAACCTACAGTAACTTAAGCCTCTTGGAAGGGGGTAATTAGAAAGCGACTTAAGAGCATTGTTTTTTTTAACACTTATTATGATAATGATGATGATAAGCTTTATTGACAGCTTTACTGATAGTTAACATAATTAATACTAAATAAAGTTTCCTTTTATCCTTTTATAACCATAATGAAGTTAGTAATCCGATAACATTTCAAATAGAAATACTGAATACGACACAAACCCTTTCAGCGGGCAATTCAAACTAGTTTTATTGCAGAGTGGTATGTGACGTCATTCAGCGGGACAATTATACTGTAATTGGAAGAGACGCGGACAAAATGGCGTGATCTGACGTCATTTTCTCTTTGACCAAACTGACGCAACAACGGCTCGATTTGACTCCGGAACGAGAGTCTGCACCTGCGGGATGCGGATGTGTACTATTTACTAAATTGCTATTTTTGAAGCACAATTTGCCCCTCATTCATTTCATGTAACTGGCAATGTCTGTTGTGTATTTGTATAATTAATTGTTGATGCTACAATCATAACAATGTCATAAGCACACTACTTTCCAAAGGGTGGTGATTGGGAAAGTGGTTGGTGGGATGCAAGACGAGTTGGGTCCCCGTCCCGCATCCTGGTAATACACAGTTGTGTGGCGAAAACTCGTTCAGAAAAGATTGTATGTAAAAAAATTATAATTGCAAAATAATATTAGCTAATATCTAATATTATCTAATATCTAATATTTATAACTAACCAAAAATCGAAAGTCAATTAATAAATTAAGTATGAATTTAAAGTATCGTATTATCAAACTGACAAATTTATGCATGAACATCCGCATCCGCGTGGATGTCAAAGTTCGGCATCCGCTTCCGCGGATGTCTGAAATCTGACATCCGATACATCACTAATACACTTATAATTACTTACGTTTAGCGATTGCTGTTAAAAAAATACATAGTTTACTGAATTCGTGTTCATAACCGTATGCCTAGTTCTTTTTCCATTTAGATCTAAGGTACACACAGCGGACAGTTTTTAGAGTGAAGTAGTATTAGATTAAAGGTTTTACTGGTTGGTCAACCTTTGGAAGAAATAAAATGATGGTCCCAGAATATACAATTCATAAACTGTAACCCAGCGTTCATTTGCGAGAACTCTAAGGCTCGCCTCCGTAGGCGGAGACTTCTGTAAAAGTGACAAATTTTCCAGACATCATTCTGTTACTGTTCTCTCTCTCTCTCTCTCTCTATATATATATATAATATATATATATATATTGGATGGATTAACCAGATAACCAGAGTAGAAGATACAGTAGAATGAATGTTCTATAATTCACAGCTATCTCTATTTTATATGACTGAAACTGAAATTCGGGAGATCGTGTCCCCCATTCCCTTATTTTCTGCAGGCTTTCAAAACTTGGCGTACTGTTATAGACCTACTCTGAAACCGAATAAATTACATATATACTGTATATACAACTTACCTATCTTGTTTAGAGTTTCCTTTTTATTTTGGTATTTACTGTAAGTTAGTTTGGAATAAAATTTATGTACTTGGCAGATATGAGCGATAATATTATACATTATATTAGATCCAGGTCCTAACTCTTCATATGAAATAACAAAATTTTGTTTATAGTGACAACAGAGGATGTTTTCCCAGCTGATACCTTAAATTAACTGAAATGAATTATGTATTATAACTCAAAACGCACTGGATAATTTTCGTGGTATAATAATCAGTAAGGAGGGACAGAAACTGCTGGCACAGCGTTCAAACCAAATTAATGAGACACATTGTGTCAATTCCTGGATTATTATTACCAGCCCCATCGGGAGTCAAACCCCGACCTTAGTGTCTTCACTTCGGCAATTTTCACGGCAGGCAAATGCGAATGTTCCTTAAAGTAAAATAATTTTTTTTTTGTAAGAAAATTAACAATTTGATTTAGTAAACAATAATTTTACTTTTTTTATTAACAAATGCCAGTTTTTCTCAAACTTGGTGTTGCAAAATTATTAAAAAAAAAGGGGGAAGAAATTAATCATAATGTGAATAAACAAAACGTGGGGGTTCGCTGTTAGATAAAACAATGCTTGAAGGGAGTCGTAGTTTGAAAATGTTTGAGAACCATATTTAATACACGTGATCCAATTAAGGATTAACACTTTATGTAACTGATCAGAACATTGTCATGTATACTGTATAGTCACTCTGCGTAAAAACGCTAACTATTAGAGGATGGAGAGTCGGTATATATTTGTGGCATGGGGTCGGAGTTCGAAGTCACTTACTAACGGTCAATCAGGAATCTAAAAGTAATTGTGGTTTTCGTGAAAACTTGGCTTCTATAAACTTGTCATAACCATAATTTCGTTCAAAGTGCTGAAATGATAAGTTTTCATCTTCAAAGTATACACCAACCCGTGTGGGTGTGCATCATTTATTTATTGCACGTTTTTAATTGTGAAATTCAATATATATACAGTGTGTGTGTATATATATATATATATATATATATATACCTCTTCACACGAAGGTTAAGCTCGTGCCCCCGCCTCTCTCTAGGTCTGGTTTGGTGGAGGAGCGAGTTGCTTTCTTGTGCTCTCCACCGTACATAGCCGGGTACACCCAGCTCATCTGGTACCGTCCTGAGCCAGTCTTCTCTTGAAGACTTCAACTTTGACCCCTGTAACGTTTCTGAGGTCCTTTAGAAGCTGGTTAAAAAATCTTGGCCCCCTGACAACCAAGCTATTATCCTTCAGTGTTGAGGAGGTCCCTTGTCGGGCCTTTAATTTGGGAACACTACACCTCCTGCCTTTCCTATTTTCCAGTGTTGTTTGAATGGTAACTGGGTTTAGTTTCAGGTTTGGTACCAGTTTTTCCTCAATAAAGTGAGGAAGTATATATATATATATATATATATATATATATATATCTCGTAAATGACAAATACCATGGTTTTTTCTTTTTCATGATGCTAGCCCGACGTGGGCAACGGGTCACTCGCAAAGAGGTCCCAGAAATATAGCTTCCCTCACCAGCTATCTGCAAAGCAGATAGGATCCAGCTTTGGGACAGAATCTAGGGCAGGGCCGGCCAACCCCATGCCCGCGGGCCAAAAGTGGCTCGTTTGACTTTTGGAGGTGGCCCGCCTCAGAAATAATAAATAAAACAAATATATAATTCTATAAAAAAAATAAAATAGATAAAAAATTAAATAAAAAATAAATAAAAAATAATTATTATATGCACAATCAGTAATATATACAATGAGTGTTTTATGTGTACCATGTTTGTAATTAAACAATTATTTGTTTTATTAAATTTATTTCCTTGAATTAATTCCAAAATATTTTATCTTTTCCAAAATAATCAAGACAAGCAATTAGCAAAAGTATCATTGAATTTAGCAGTGTTTAGTTGTGTACTATGTCTGTATTTAAACAATTATTTGTTTTATTTCCTTGAAATAATTCCAAAATATTTTATGTTTTCCAAAATAATTAAGGCTAGCAATTACAAATATTCTCATTGAATTAATATTAAGCAGTATCACTTGAGTTGTATACTGTGTCTATAATTAAACTCTTTTTCTTCACTTTGTTTAATTAATACCATAATGCAGCATTTTATAGAAACATCACAAAATATTATGTGTAGGATATTGATATTTCCTGAATACCAAACAATGACAAATATATATGATTGTCCAACAGTCATATTTTAAATAATATTAAAAAATATCATACCTACATATTTTAAGTATATTTCAATATAAAATAGTAAGGTGGCCCGCTTGACTTTTGATTTTTTATAAAGTGGCCCGCTGACAGAACAACTTGGCCGGCCCTGATCTAGGGTTTAAAGCAGCCTAGCCCAGCTACATTTAGAACCTCAATATAAGCAAAAGACTCGCTGCCTTCACGTCAGATTGAATACCTCAGATCCTGTCCCAAAGCTGGATCCTATCTGCTTTGCAGATAGCTGGTGAGGGAAGCTATATTTATGGGACCTCTTTGCGAGTGACCCGTTGCTTATATATATAGCGCACATGAAAAGATTATGATAGGATCACTCATTGGAGTGTGATAACTCAAATCAGTGTTACTCTCAGGGGTGATGATCCACGTACGAAAACCTCGTTAGTATGCAGCAGTGATGCTGCGAGCTGCTCATACTCTGAATGGGTGGATAGGGGAAGCAGTAAAATCTTTACTTTCTGTCTAAGAAGCCAACTGTAAACAACCCGAATCATAATATATATATATATATATATATATATAAAATGCACATCCAAAATGAAAAATGAAAAGTGATTCCAAGGCTTTTTATGTATGTATTCAACAGTACACCTCGTCAGGGAATATACGAATGTATATATATATATATATATATATATATATATATATATATATAATTCATAAGGTATATTAAAGGAAACAAGAACGTGAACTTAAGAAAAATAAACTGTAATGAAGATATTAATGCAAAACTACCGAAAACTATCACAAACAGATTATTTTTTTCAAAGAATTGTCATTCTACTGATTGACAACTCGTGGTTCATTTAGTCTTTCTGATTGTAATAATCTGAAAAACTGAGCTACGAATTGCCAATCAGTTACGAAGAGTCCTTCTGGTCGTGATCATTTTCCGTAGTTTTGCATTTATATCTTTATCTCATAGTTTACATTTCTCTCTTTCTTATTTTTCTTTTTTTTATTTCTTTACCTCTCGTGGGCAACCTCATTCCATATTTACCTATTGAATTACCTTCTATTTCACAACCAATGAGCAGCAGCATTTTGAGGAACTTCATTTGCAAAGGCTCGTACAGTCATACAGTATATAGACAAATCGTTCCGATTACGCATTTTGTATTTTATAACTATATACCTTTCCAATACGCTTTTTACATAAGACTTCGAATGCTTTATAATATTATTGAATTTGTGGTTATTTCATTCATTAATATGCTTATTTTGTCAGTTCATGTAGTTGTTGTATATAAAAATCCATACCAGTCGAAGGGATGTTCATTCATCATACTGTAGCGCAGCAAGTCCTCAGTAGGTTACATACTGAATCAAAATGTACTCCTCCAACTTTGAAGACATTCTTACAAGCTTCGTGTTTCGTCTGCTACTTCCTATTTCCTTTCTTCCTTTTTAATTATTTCCTCGTTTAGTCCATTTTCTTGCCAAAATCAGACCCTGAAAGGAAATATTTGCAGACGAAGTTACTATTCTCACATGAAACTGGTTAACATAACATGAGCCAAAACACGATTATATGTGTATTCATTGATATGCGCATTCTTCACTCGTTTTTAATTTGGATACTTCTTCATTATGCTTTTCATTAACAAGATCACGATATAAATTTCTAATATATATATATAATAATTTATATATATATATATATATATATATATATATATATATATGTACGCCCGTATAACCTAGTGGTTCAAATGCTGGGCTGCTAAGCTGAAGGTCGTAGGATCGGGTCCCGGCTGAGACTTTACTAAGATTTTAGACTTCCTTGGCAGGTAGTGAAGCCGATGCAAAATATTTATTTATGGTATTCAAAATGCTCCCCATTAGTTAACGTAATTAATTAATTAATTAATGTAATTCTCAATGGGTATACATATACACACACACTCATTACTCAGTAAATCCGATTATCCAACTTATTCTTCAGTTCTACTATTACGTCATCTACGTAATCTCTTCATTTCTTCAGGCATAAAATTTTTTATCTGTAGCACCAATTAACATCAGAAGTGTTAGTTTCATTACTCGTATTTTTATTTTATTTATTTGTTTTTTAAGCGTTTCGTTATTTTACTTCATGTTGTATGGAAATTACTTTTGTGCTTATAATTTATAAGAAAAGACCAAAAACCAGAGTTCCGACAGAAGAAATTCAGAGATTAAATATTAAGGACTACCATCATATATATAATATATATATATATATATAGAGAGAGAGAGAGAGAGAGAGAGAAAGAGATTACATTTTCGCTGTTTAAAATAGTTATGCCTAACTGCAATAAATTCTGTTTCATATTATTTAACCCTTATTTCATAAAGTTGAAAAGTATGCTTTGATGTCATTTACCAAGGTTGTGAAATGAGTGTTAACGAGAAATAAACATTCCATTCTCATTTCTAATTTGTGTTCCTTCCGCATCGTTTTACGCGGCCCTACAACAACAGGTAACGCATTTCACTCCAGCAGTGCTACGTCGAATATAATTCCCCGCAGGGCGGAGTTTACCTTATACTCTCTCTCTCTATCTTGCTCTTACACACTCTCCCCTCTCACTCTACTCTCGTCTTTCTCGTCTCCCCTGGCTCGCTCTCTTTACCCTTTTTCTGTATAAAACTGAGCATCTCTTAAGGTCCGTATCAGATAGACTGGAGTTCTTGCTGCGAGAGAGTCGTGGCGTTTATTTGACTGCTTTGTTCCGATCGTCACTTTATCGCATAAATTTGTCATTCACATTCGTAATTCGGTGTTAATTTGTTAAAAGTACATTAAAATTTGTTAAAGTGGTTGTGAGAATTTACGCTGAAATGGCAACCAATAAACTGGCATTAAAATTTCGAAGTGTTACTTATCCGACTAGTGATAGCACTAACGAGGGGAGTGCGTCAGGAAAAAAAATCGCGGTAAATTGAAACGAATGGACAGTATTGACGTTGATCAGAGTTTGGGTGGAGGAACGCAGCAATTGCAGATTTCCCCTCACAGTCATTCTCAAAATCAGCTCCAATTGCCCCCTTCGAATCTTGTGCCCTGCAATACAAGGACCTCATTGCGAGGAAGAGACCTCTCCCTCGAGGGCCGGTTGAGGACTAATCAGTTTAAGCAGACCCACTCGGCCACGAGCCCTTTGACGCCGGCCAAGAGGCTCTTGAGGTTTTCCGATGGATCCCTGGGTAAACCAGGACACGGGTTTCAACAAAACTTCGGCCAAAATGTGAGAAGTACAAGCTGTGCACCTCTTTCTAAACGAGGCAGCCCCTCCCCGAGAACCTCGAACACAAATTTGGAAAGACTCGTTGACTGGCAAAGGCCTTCATTCGAAAGACCATTTCTTAGCCCAAGTAGAAGTCAAGAGCGACATGAAAATTCTGCTGGACAGCAGAGCACAAATGTTTCTAAGTCACAGAAATCGAGTAAAGAAAGGAAACTGGAGAAATTTTACTCGACCGACTGTCAGGATTCACCTTCCGCCTCTCGCTCTCCTCCTGCTGAATCTGTTTCGACCGGTAGTGGGGCTGCTTCATCAGGAAACAGCGACTCGAGGAGTCGTCGATCACAGTTCCGGAGGGCAATTTCTCTGTTTTCTTTAAGTTGCGACAAGGAAACCGAACGAGAAAGAAGAGAAAAAACGGCGCAGAAGATTCTGAGACCTCCAACCCGTCACGTGTACCGTAGAGGGCTTTCTGGTCTCCCTATAGAGTGCACTTCGAGGAACCTTGGGGTAGTTTACTGAGAATTTGCTTCAGGTGATTCATGGGTCCCTGGAAAAGCGGAAGGAAGCAGATGAACTGCAGCCAAACACCTACATATAGGGAAAAATGTTTGTCAAATCCATGAACTTACTTATTTTAAGCATTAATATGAGTGCCTCTTCACGTACTTTACTGAACCACAATTTTATAAAGGTTAACTTAAAAAAAAAAAAGCTGTGTCTAATGTAATGACCATCATTTCTTAAAATCTGTGAAGTAAGAAAACTAACCATTAACGCCAATTTTCGAAAATACGCAGACGCTAATTAAAATCACTCAAGTGGATGTATTTTATTTAGTGAATAATTCTAAATTTGATTGTAATGTATTTATTTAGTAATGTAATGTACTTTATTTAGTGACTAATTCTAAATTTATATTTTGAATTTAATGTTCGGCCCATAAATGACACCATCTTGTTTCAGCTTTTGGACGTGAAATTAATGTATCTTGTAAGCCTTGTAATACTTACACTCTATTTAATAGACCATGAAGTCATTCAGATAATATTCTGTATATATAATTCGAGTACATTTAGGTTAATTAACTCAACTTTTAATTAATTACTCCTATACGTGCGTCCGAAAAGTCAGCGCAGGGTTCTATTTAATCTCTATTTAATCTTACACTGAATTGTGGATTACCCTGTATATATATATATATATATATATGTATATATATATATATATTAGTTTGGCGCATATCTAAACAGTTATATTTACACGCGCATTTACAAAGGAAAGCTATTTGTAACTGCAATAATTAGATTACTGTATAGGCTCGTGTATTAAACAGTAATTGAATCATTCTGTATCTAACTTTATTGTGTAACATCTCAAATATTTTTCTATGCTCTGTATTTTCTGAGTATTTTGCTATTCCTTATTCAAACAGTCGGATTTAAGATATCTGAATTGCTCACTTTTCTAAAAAAATGTACTGTCAATTTTTCTTCTTGAAAACAAGAAATGTTATTTTCAAAAGAATAAACATTTAGTAATATATATATATATATATATATATATATATATATATATATATATAATATATATATATATATATATATATTATATTATATATATATATAACAAAGATAAAAAGAAAATGTTGTAATTAATTTTTATTGTTTTGATGGGAAGAAAAATGTATTGCCTTCAATTGCACTTTATTTTAGTTGCAAAAATGTTGATAATTTTACAGCGAATGTTTTTCAGTCTCAGAAATTAATGAAGTGAATGGTGATATTTTATTCACTTCTTATTTTATAATGGAATCTAAATGGGAATTCATTATAATTATTATTATTAGTTATAATTTTATTAGTTATTATTAGTAATTATGTAAATTATATTAATTTTCAAATTTTTGAATGATTTTTAACCTAAGTAAACCATTTTGAAAGATCATCTACAGTATATATATATATATATATATATATATATATATATATATATATATATATATATATATGGGTGGCCCATAATTCAGGAACCATAGGAATAAATGTATTTCTTTCTAATAATTCTTGTAATTTCTAATAATGTCTTTTTTTCTTTATTTTCTTTTTGATGAATTACCTGGATGACGTAACGATAAACAAATGACGTGGTATGTTTTTTCAGCAAGATGGTGCACCTCCTCATTTTGCCATGCAGATGAATTGGCCGAAGAGGTCCTATCGAATGGCTATCCAGGTCATCAGCTATCACTCCACTCGATTTTTTTTCATCAAAAAGAAAATAAAGAAAAAAAAACATTATTAGAAAGTACAAGAATTATTAGTAAAAAAATACAATTATTCCTATGGTTCCTGAATTATGGGCCACCCGTCTATATATATATATATATATATATATATATATATATATATATATAAGGTTAAATAAATCATGAGTAAATTATGTAATGCACTAGATAGGTTATTTTCATTAATTGTATATACTGGCATGTTAACTTGAATATATATATATATATATATATATATATATATATATATAATATAAAACGATGTTTGTATATTGTATAATGTGTACAATATTATTTAGGAATGTTTATATAACTTACTATTACTGTATAACTGCAGTGTTTTGGTAATCTTTCGAACATAAAAAATATCGATTCTAAACATTTTTTGGGCTTCATAGATAACTGCTTCAATTTTGCGAGGAAACTACAATCAGTTGACCTCAAAAGGATCGAAGGAAAATGTCTCATGCACCAAGATATAGACATTTTTTTTATTTATTCTAAGTTTAGTATATTTTCAGTTCTATAAAATTTTCTAAGTGCAAGAAGAAAGTTTTTTTCAACTATAACCAGTAAGTAAAATTAATGTATTTTCAAATTGGCATTATTTATATACATACAGTCGATTGTAAAAGTCGGGATACACTGAATCTCATCGCTTACCTTACTGTCTATCTCGACTTTCGTAATCGGTGGCACAAACACACACACACACACACACACACACACACGCACGCACATACACACACACACACACACACGCACGCACACACGCCATATATACGTTCATTAAATATATTTTCTTCGAATATATCTCAAAATTCTAATAAGAAATTGAAAAATATATAAATGAACACATGAACACGTTTTGGTTCTGCTGTAAAAGATTTTCATAGGTGCAATGTTTTTCCATTTCCATTTTACCTTTATACGACACGTAAACGCCCTTCTCTGCATAACAAAATTCCTGTTCGTAGTGACCCAATCAATGCAGCAAATAAGAAAGGGGCCCATGACGTCTATAGGATGGGAACAAATTTGAGTGATGACGTCAATACTTTTGCATTTTGAAAATGTTTTGAAGGACAAATGATAGTAACATTAAAAACGGTATAAAATTTAGATGTTTACTTCGAAAAGAAAGAAGGAAAACACTTTGAAGGTCAAGTAAAGTCTGCTCTTTCAATTTCATATATTTCACATTTACATTTATAGTGGCTCTAATTTTTAGAAGTGTCTCTCTCTGTGCCTCCGAATCTGCTCTATTCAGATATATATATATATATATTTTGTATTATAACCTACTGTACATATTGGAATTTAAAGAGACGCTTAAAAAATGTCTCATAGTTTAATTGTTGGAAGTTTTTAAATCCATTTTAAATGGGATTGTACATTGATAAATATATAATTAACTAATTACAATAATGAAAAAAATAAGATATTTACACGTCATTATGATGTGCGATGAACATTTTTTTCAATTCTTGCACCCGTTCTTTGAGTGATATTCAGGAAAATGGAGTCAGGTTTTGAGCAAGATCACTTTTGTGGAAATTGAGAACTTAAATGGAAATTAAGATTTCCGGTGTCCTTTTCGCCATTTTAGATTTTTGTAAAATAAATTGAATCTTGTAATTATTTGTGGAAATATTGTATATTATAAAAATGTAAAAGATGCTTATTATATACAGAGTGGACTAAAAGTCACAGTCGGGTGACTATTTTTTACAATAAAATTTTTAAGAACTGCAAACTTTAAATATAAACAATTATGAATTTCATTGCAAGAACTGATAGCTTTGCTACATTACTTAAGCTACAGGTTAGAACCCATCCGATCCGATAATGACTTTTGCACCACCCTGTGTATATATATATATATGATCAACCAAAGACATATTTGAACATTTTATACTGATAAATTAAGTGTCTTGAGATGGAATATTTACCATGTTTAGATTAGATAAATGTTTTTGAATTGTATAAAAATAAAATATATATATATATATATATTAGGGTGTCACTTAAATGCAAAGTTTGAAATTTTCATGCTGACACCCCGCGAATCTATTCCATTGGTAAAAGAAACATGGTGACTGAAAAATCTTTTTATTTGAATAACTATAAAAGGTCGCCCCCGCCTTCCAAAGTTTAATGCTTGCGCGGCGTCTCCATAATCGTTCATTAGATATCTATATATCTCTATATATGTGTGTGTGTGTATCTGTGTGTCTCTGAATATCTGAGAAATAAAGTGAACAATACTTAACGATTCACCGTTTCTCATTTCAGCTACGTGATTTCTGGTGATGGAAACCTGGAAGTGTATATACCTATTAGGGGCAGCGTTGATGAGGTGAAAGGATGCAAGCTTCCTTCCTACAGGCAAGCATTCGGTTACTTCCTTTACCTTCACCATGAAAAGAAAATGACAATACGTGACGCGTTGAGGAAGTCACTTCGAGCAGTGATGTCCTTCTGGGAGAAAGCTCACATTCCAACCAGACTCGAGACACTGCGTCAGCAAACTGGATAAAGTCTTCGAGGAGTGGAAAGGACTCAAAAAAACACGCCTCAAGGACGAGCGATTCACACAAGACGAAAGAAAAAGAATTCATTGAACGCCTCGATCGTCTCTTTGACATCGCCCACGCTGATTGTGAGAAATTGGTCAAGTACCCAGAGGATTGGGAGTTCCTTCAGCAGCAGCGCCAGAAAGGACGTCCAGGTTCAATGGCAGGTTTGGACATGACCCATCAGCGCCAAGTCAAAGATTGTACTCGACGTCGGGAGGAAGAGGAGAAACGAAGAAAGCGATCAGCAGCTGAAATGGAGGCAGTATCCAACGAAGCGGTTTTGGAGTCCTCATCCTCCAGCTCAGATGATAGCGAAGAAAAAGGAGCATGTGGTGGTTCGTTAGCGTCTAAACAAAGAGCAACGAAGAACATCATGACATCGGAATTGGCGGCAGCGCTTGATCGCACGCAACTCTCGTCAAGAAAGGCCACATATCTGCTGTTTGAGGCAGCTTCCAGCTTAGGGCATGATGCTAGCGACTACAACATCAATCGTGGATCCATTCATCGTCAGCGTGAAAAATTCCGTACCCTTAAGGCTCGGCAACTGAAGAGCGAGTTCCAAGGCAATAGTCCGTTGACTGTTCACTGGGACGGAAAACTCATGGAAGATGCCAGATCTGACGTCACGAGAATATGTTGACAGCTTACCTATTCTTGTATCTGGCTCCGGGACAGAGCAGCTCCTCGGGGTGCCAAAACTTCTGTCAGGAACCGCGCTGGCACAAACAAATGCCATCATAGATTGCCTGAATGAATGGGGAGTGACCGATCATGTCAAATCTATGTGTTTCGACACAACCGCGACAAACACAGGCCACCGTGGAGGAACTTGTGTTCTTCTGGAAGAAAAAGTTGGACGTGACCTGTTACACTGCGCGTGCAGACACCATGTACTGGAGTTGGTGCTACAGGCGGCATTCGCAGCATCGCTAGATTCAGTATCTACCGGTCCAGAAATTCTGCTTTTCAAGCGCTTCCATGATTATTGGACCCGCATTGACCAGCAACAGTTCCAAACTGCGGACACAGATGCGTTCACCAAAGCAGCTATTTTTAAGCATAGAACGGAGCTCATTGAGTTTGCAAAATCACAAGCACTTCAAGTTCGTGATGACTATCAGGAATTCCTCGATCTTTCCGTCATCTTTCTTGGAGGAGTTCCATACAAGGGACTAAACTTCCGCGCCCCTGGTGCTATGCACCGGGCGAGATGGATGGCTAAGGGGCTCTATGCCATCAAGATCTGGCTCTTCCGAAGACAGTTTAAACTGACGAACACTGAGGAACGCGGAATTCGAGATATCTGCCTCTTTTCTGTTCTAGTTTACATGAAAGCGTGGGCAACAGCTCATCTGTCCATCGAAGCTCCGCTGAATGATTGGGAATTGATGAGGACGCTCCTTCGATACCCGCACAAGAAGATCTCTGATGGTACCACCAAGAAGCTGTCTGCGCACCTGTGGTACCATTCGGAGGAGGCAGTGGGTCTGGCGTTCTTGATGAGAGGATATCGATGGAAGTGAAGTGCAGCATGGTTGCAGCGTTAGATCAAGAAGCCCCTCACATGCCGCCAAAACGACCTTTGGTTCTTGATACTATGTTCCTCAGTGACAGCAAAGGACTGGAGCAACTGATCACAAAGAACACCCGAGGATTCTTCTCAAAACTTCAGTTGCCAGATTGCTTTCTGCTCCACCATCCCAGTTCATGGACGTCAAACTCTGAATACGTGCAAGCTCGGGATGTGGTCTCCAAACTTGCAGTGGTGAACGACAGAGCAGAACGGGCCGTGGCTCTGGTGAAGGAGCTGAACGGAAAGTTGACAGTGAAAGAAGAACAGCTCCAGTTCCTCGTTCAAGTTGTCACTGACCACAGAAAGCAACACCCAGCTCCGAACAAATCAGCATTAGTGAGGACGCGAAAGAACTAATCACTGATCAGCGTATGAGCACCAATTATTCTGCTACTGTATATGTATTTTATTTCTCAAAGTTTTGCTTTGTTGCTTCTCCATTTTGTACCATTATTCGCCAAATTATGTCTTCTATTTTGATTATATAATAAACTGTTTGTATTCTTTGCGTTTTTAAGTGTCTTACTTTCGTTATTTCACCAAATTGCCTTGTTTTTTATTATCTGGTTCGGCCCAAGCTGTGAACACTGAACAGCTTGTTGACGTCAACAAATGGGTCTTGTTTTCAGAGACGAGGGCGACCTTTAAATGATGACCAATCAGGACCAAATTTCTCTTCCGTATGTTTTACACCAAATGGAACAATTTTAGGGGGTGTCATAGGAAAATATCCATCGTTTAATTTTCCCCTATTACCTAGTGACACCCTAATATATATATATATATATATATATATATATATATATATATATATATATATATATGGCTGTGTGTGTGTGTGTGTGTATGCCTATATTATTTTTTTATTCAGGCACAATTGCATAATGAGTATATTATAACATATACAAATGCTTTCATTGTATATAATCGCAGTTAAGAAAAGTCGTCTTAAATATGTATACACTTCTAATAAACTGTATACATTGATCGTTCATCTCGAAATGTGAACAACGCATAAATTTAAATGTGTGAAATGTATGCACAGCTTAAATTAATGTTTATAACAAAAGCTTCAAACACTGAGACGAGATAAATTAACTTTTCATCGTGTGCAGATTCAAACATTAAGATATATATATATCTATATATATATATATATATATATATAGTGTTAGAGAGCTGATGAGAACTACACAACTGGATAAACCATAAATAAATGAGAGTACACCATCACATTCACTTGTTTGGTGATTGTGGTGATTGTGGTGAATGTTGTAAAATTATAACTTTTTGTATCTTTTTAGAAGATTTATGAGTCTTCCTTTTCTATCGAACATATCATGGACCGTTATCTTTCTAATCACTCAATGCTGTGGCCTTCCACTCTTATAAATACAATTATGGTCATTTAATCTTTTTGTATATAAACTATTTATAGAGGTTCAGGCCCGTTGTTTTACACACACATATATATATATATATATATATATATATGTGTGTGTGTGTGTGTGTGTGTGTATACACACACACACACACACGTATATATGTAAACATGTTTATGTGGGCATTAATTATTGTGTGAATTATATAGTTGGTGCTAAACACAACGTCACATGTAAAGAGTAAAAAAAAAATGTGCCCACGCATGCACGTTTGGTCAGTGATATCCGAATATTTTTCAGGAGCTGAATGACTATTTTGAGTACACTACATAATATATATATAATATATATATATATGTTCTTTAATACTTTTGATAAGCTGAAATCTACTCTTAGCTGTTCGGAAAGCATACTCCTTTTCTTTTATGTATATATATTATAATATATATATATATGTACCTTGCAGGAAGAGGTATATCAAAATTCAGTTCGCGGAATGTAGAAGACTTATTTTGTTCTTATGTTTAGACACGAAGAAATTAATAAATATATAACCTCCATTTGCTTTTTTTTTAATACATCCTTTGCGATTTTCATAATTATATGTCGGTTATACAGTTGGCTATACCAAGAGCCGCCGAGAGAGGGGGGAAGTCAGGATAAATCCCGGGACCCGGACCTCTAGGGGGCCAGGAAAGAGGGGGGATAAAATCTAAAAATATTAATAAAACAATTGATTAAGTAACAGAGAGGAAATATAATTAATGAACATTCATTTTATAGAGATTATCATAGTCAAACTGAAACATAAAATATTATCTGCAGTCCACGAATGCCCAAGACCGACTGACAGATCTGGGAACCATTGTAATTGAAAGCCAGTTAGCCCGTACTTTAAATTTCATCAGAATCATCTACCACTTTGCTGGAGAGAAGGCAAAGAAACTACACTTCTAATTATGAAAATCTTGCAGAAAACAATTGTCTTGCCTGCATGGACTGGTACTGCATTTGTAAATTGTATGGTGATATAATTAATATAATTGATTCGAAAATAAAATGGTCATTTTCCTCGGAGTTGTTTATTCATACTGTATGTTTTGAATAGTGACTTGGATATATCAGTTTGCTTGTTATGTACACAAAATACATTCATAATAAAAAACTAGAAAACAGGGGAGCCCATATACCAATCCTTCCCAGGGGCCCGGGGCAGCTCTCGGCGGCCCTGGCTATACCTCATAAGTTACGAAATAATAAGTGGACTGAGTTTTGCTGAAATTCGTCGGTTTGATGCAGTTATATACATCTTCGCTTGCAAGATTACTTCCCATTTACTGTCTGTCATTCCCATTTTTATTCGCGATCCGTAATTGAGACTCTATAAAGCGAGAAATCCAGGTTTGGGAAAAGGAGTTTCTTGAGCTGAGAAAGAATGTCACACTCGTTCGCATTTGTGGTAAAGGTGCCAAATACGAATGGTTAATATTTCCTTTACAAACTGAATTCATCTAACCTAACCTAACATTAGCTTTGTCTAACCCAACCTAGCATTAGCCTTGCCTAACCTAACATCAACCTTGCCTAACCTAACCTAACTTGGCCCAAAGTGAGAAATCCGTGGATGAGAATGAATTGTCCTGAAATGGGAAAATATCAATTTAGAAATGTTCTTTGAGATTCTCACTCTGCGACGCGGAATGAAATGGAAATGAAACTGAAGGTGATAATACTGCTTGCAGTGAAGGCCTGAAGATTTAGTAAACAGCCGAAGACTTTAATTACCATCAGTGTAAAAAATGGATGTTAAATTAATAGTAAATGGACTGTCATTTTGTAACAGATTTTCTTGTTTTTCGAAACAACAGTAAAATAATCTTTAAATCCCAAATACAGATGCTATTTATCTGAACTGGATTTTACTGATGTTTTAATATTAAATTTTTTTATCATTTCAGTGATCATGTTACTTGAACTGTTATTTTAACAGTTAAAACATTTGGCTTTAAGGATGACTATAACCAGTATATTTACAATAACTGTTAATTCACCAAATTATTACTGTTAATTTTGCTGCTGACAGGCTCACCATTCTTTTAACAGCAAGTGACTGTTCTTAGAATAGTGCCTGCATTTTGGACGAGTTCAGTAACGGCTGAACTGACAACTCAGTATGGTAAATTTGGAAAATGCATTGTAAATTTTCATATACAAAAGCTCATTTGTTTTAATAGTCATTTGTTAAAAAATGCTGTATCCTCCGTCCTTACGGTAACAGTTGAATCGAAAAGTTGGTGCTGTTAATTTAGAGAATGTATTGCAAACATTTATATTACAAATTCAGTTGAAAACTAATACACTCAAAATATTACTGTTCTATGATATGTACGCGAAATATTTATTTCACTGCAGAAGTGTGCACGGCAAAGCATGTTGCTGGACACAGGCTGTAACCAATGTTCCCTCTAATTTTTTTAATCCGTGTGCGCAAGAAATTTTCGTTGTGCATACATTTAGATTCATGGTGAAAACTGCGCTTTTCTGAGCGCTATTATCTTCAAAATGAAATATATATAAATATTAAATACTTAATAAATATTATTTCCATAAGGTGATAGCTTGATCATTACGGTACTATTAGATGGATATTAAAAAACTGTTTACAATATTATAGATTCTCAAAAAGAAAAACATTTTATCCATTCTAAAAATATGAATAAAATAAAAAATAGTAAAATAAAATTCAACAAAGTAAAGAAATAAAATAAAAATAACATTAATTGAAAATTACTATTTTAGTTATCATTTCTCAAAACAATTTTTAGCATTTAGCAATTTAAATAGACTATCAAGATTAATACATGATTTTATCCATTCACAAAATAGGAATAAAATAAAAACTAATTTTGTTTTTTATGAATTATGAGATAATTACTATTCTTTTATGCAAAAATGGTTTATATTCATTTTGCGTTAATGTATAAAAGAAAAAAAATGCAATACATAGAGTAAAAAATCTGTGTTGCGTAAATGCGCGGACGTCGGCGAAGTCGGGCGGAAGGGGTTAATATTAAAAGAGCGACTGTAGAATATGTTGATGCAAATGGTCAGACCTTGTGTGACGGTATATTTTTTAAATTACTTCATTTACTGTCGTGACTCATGATACGCTTGAGCCTGTGCGCATTTTATTTTGCTGTGTGCGCGGGTTTCACAACGCGTGTGCGCGCGCACACACGCACACCTTAGAGGAACATTGGCTGTAACACTTCTGGATGAATGTTGGCAATGATGTTGGTAATGTTTTGTTGCAACTCTTCCAGACAATTCTTCGCATATGTCTGGTCTTTAATGTAGTCCCACAAGAAGTAATCCGGTGATGATAAATCAGGTGGGCATTGAGGATATAATTCATTAGAAATTATGCGATCACCAAAATTCATTTCAATTCTGCCATTATCTGACGAGACGTATGGCTTGTTGCACTGTCTTCTTGAAATCAGCAATGTAAATTTCATCCTCTAATTGGCAGCCCAAGAACTTGCGTATGATGTCAATGTAACTTCCCGACGAAAATGTGTCGTGGAAGAAGGTGGGTGCGACAATCCGACATCTCGAAATGACACACCACACTCCCACCTCTCGGGATGAAGGGGAGTTTCATGACTGGTGTGTGGGTTATTTGTGGACTACATACGCGTGCTTTATGTATTCACATACCGAGTGAGGTGAAACCATGCCTCACCCACAAAAATCATAACATCCAAGATGTCAGGCTGCTGTTCCACAGTTTGAAGAAACCATCGACAATACGCGAACCACCTTTCACTACCTGGTAGGTGCAGTTCCTGCACCATATACACCTTATATGGGTGTAACGTCAATTGTTTCACTGCTTTGTCACTACTTTCCAATGCCATTCCCGTTTGCTGTGACAATTTGCGAGAGATCTGGAAGGATTGCATTACATTATGACCTACACATTATGTGTGTACATTAGCTCCGAGCGGAAAAAAAGGACTGATCACACTCTGTAAAATATAAAGTAGTTTAAGGGTACAATACAGTAATTCGATCGTAGATAGAAAGCAGCTGGAACGGTTAACTTCTTGAGAAGCAGTGTCCTCTGGAACTAACTGAAAAATACAAAGCTACATTTCCAGGGATGAAAGAAAACCTCTGAGTGTACACGTACTTTCGGTCTACCGAGTGTACTCCTTACATACTTTATACCCAGCGTATCGTTCAGTCCTTCTTTTTTTCTGCGTAAATCCACAGTTTTTTAGTGTATTATATATATATATATATATATATATATATATATATATATATATATATATATATATACACACACACACACACACACTGATATATATATATATATATATATATCTATATATACTGTATATGTAATACGTTTCTCCCAGAGTTCGGGCGAAGTACATATATTGTTTTGTGTTATTTGTAACTGTTAATACAGAGGTAATTCAAATTATAGTTTCTTGGGTTTTGCTTCCGACCGAATTGTTCGTTCTGACGAAGGTCATGCTCGTTGCTCCACCTTGGACTACTTACAGCTTAACATGGAATCCGAACCACGACCCACCAAGGGTGGTCAGAAATGTGAAAGACCTTGACCGGACTCGATCTCACAACCTCCCGATCAACAGCCCAGCATTTTAATCATTTGGCCACGCAGAGTACACATTTATCTACCAACCGAGATTTTCTGGAAGGATGAATAGCTGGGCAAACTGTGCGCCGCCTGCTTTCGCCGGAATCGAATACAGGGCCGGTGGACTCGTAGTCAGTGATGCCAACCACTACACCACCTAGGTACATTTTATATATTTACTTTGTGCTACGTTGTGTGGGTTCGAACGATGGTTCAGGATCGACCTGCGGTCGACTCCTCTGCAGCATCTCGCCTCATTTGCGGGATTTGGTGAAGGAAGGAATTACTCTCTGATCTCCTCCCGCCCTCGTAGCCAGCTACGAATGGCTGGTCAGGGACTTTGCACAGAAATCTGTCCAGCTGGTTCTGAAGTTATTCAGGTCGGTGCTGGAGATTCCTTACTTCTCTCGGTAGGGCATTGAAAAGCTTTGGGCCTCGTATTCTGAGGGAATTTTCCATCCTCTTTTTCATGGCCCCATGTCCCACAGGAGCTGGGACTGTACAAAATCTGCCTCTTCTCTCATTCCAATTTGTTTCTGTTTCATCTCTAAGGTTAGGGACAAAACCCTCAAGTATTTTCCATATGTATATTATTGTGTACCGCTCTCGCCTTCTTTCGAGAGAGTAGAGTTTCAGAGATTGTAGTCGAGACTAGTAGTCTTCACCTTCCGTTTCTTCTACCTTAGACGTAAAAGTCCTTTGTATAGCTTCAATGTTCGCAATGTCTCGTTTTCTGTATGTGCTTGTGAGTACTGAGCAATACTCAATTAGTGGTAGGACTAGACTCCTCCATAATTTAAGTATGACGTTTGCTTTTCTGCTGCGGAAGCTCCTCCAGATGATTCCCATTATTTTTCTAGCCGTTCTAATTTTGATGTTGTAGTGCTCTCTGAATTCTGTATCCGACGACATTATTACTCCAAGATCCCTGACTTGTGGATTTGGTGTTATGTGTTTGGCTTGCAGAGTTTTGTTTCTTTTATTCTGCAGCTCCTTGTTATTACCATATCTTAGAAGTTGGAATTTTTTTTCCTTGAACTTCATATTGTTGTCTTCTGCCCACTGGAATAATGTTTTAATATTTTGTAATTTTCGTATGTCATCTTCGTTCAATATTTCCTTACATATCCTTGTGTCATCTGCGAAACATGATACAATACTGTCCTTAATATCTGCATCAATATCTGCAATCATTATTATGAACAGCAAGGGAGTTAATAATGTCCCTTGTGGGACAGAGCTCACAACTTCCGAGACTTCTGATTTAACTCCGGTTACCACCACTCTTTGTGTTCTTTGCGTCAAGAAATTAAATATCCATCTTCCTAGCTTTCCAGTAATTCCTGTATTCTTAAGTTTGTGTGCTATGATTCCATGGTCACATTTATCGAAGGCTTTTGCAGAGTCCATATATATTACAGCTATGTTTTGTCCTCGGCACAATGTCTCCAAAATTTTCTCCTGGTGGTTTAATAGCTGTGATAGGCATGATCTTCCATCCCTGAAGCCATGTTGAGTTGGATTGTATAAGTCTTTTTTCTTGTAGGAGTTTTGACTCTAATTATACGTTCAAAGCACTTCATGTGTCTGGTCCTGGCGCTGAATTGTCTCGCATCTGTGATAAGGCTGTAATTACATCTCCTTCCGTGAACTCGAAGTCCATTAATAGGTTTGTGCCGGAATTTGTTCTTGGTTGATTTGTATCTATGTAGAAAAATTCGTCTGGATTTTCAACTTCCATCTCGGACTTAGGGGTGCTAAACACAGAGTTAAATTGTTCCCTAAGCAGTTCGCTTATTTCTTTTGGGTCATTTGTGTATTCGGCCTTCCCGTCTATCAACGGACCAATACTCTCCTTACACTGCATTTTCCTTTTCGCAAACGTGTAGAAGTATTTTGGGTTATTTTTTATTTTTTCTGCTACCTTGTTTTCCTCCTCGTTTGTCTTATGTGTGAATGTTTGCTTCGTTGCCTGAATAGTGTCCTGATTTTCCTCTCGAGCTTGCTACGTTTTCATCCCTGTCTCTCTGGAATATGTTTCAGTATTATAGGTTTGGTTTCAGTCTCTATTATACATAGTATTTCTTCTGGAGTCTTCTCGTGAAATAGGAATTCCCAATTTACTTCCTTTAAATCTTTATTTACGTTTTCCCAATTTACTTTCTTTGAATTTATGTTTAAGCCTTCAAATATTTCTTCTGACTCTCTAGGATGCGTTTTCGGACCTCTGGGTGCTAACGTCAAGTGCATATCGATGAGGTTATGGTCTGAGAACTTTGTGTGCGTTATGTTTTTATTTATTATTATCTCGTTGTTATTTGTCAAGATTAAATCCCAACCGTTCTCTTTTTTCGTGGCTTCACAGATTTCCTGGGTAAGGTTGTAATGTTCGATAATATCTAATAGCATTGTTGCTTTGGTTCTATCATCTTTTGTAATGTTACCATGCAACTTCTCGACATATATAACTTCGTCATTTTTCTTCCATGTTATGAATGGGAAATTAAAATCTCCGAAAATTAAATATTGTTGCTGGAGTTTCAAGTAATTTTAATAGGTTTTCTATTTCATTTGTAGCAAATTGGAATTCACTTTTGTAGTGTTTGGTGGTCTGTAGATGTTTCATAGTTAGGTTCAGTTCTTTTACTTCTAATATAATAACTTTGACTGTGCTGTTTGATTTGTTTACCTTCATTTCACATGTGTATGTGTTTTTCACGTAAAGCAACACCCTCCTCCTCGTCTAGCCACTCTATCTAATCTGTGTATGTGTTTTTCACGTAGATGCAGCACCCTCACTCGTCTAGCCACTCTATCTACTCTGTGTATGTTGTAGTCCAGCAATGCTAATTCAGTATCCTCGATATAGTTTTCACAGCCTTTTTCACATTTATGCAAATGTGTTTCCGTTAGGCATATAATATCTATACTGGATTCAGTAGTTAAATTCTGTAAGTATTGTAATTTGCAGCCTGTATGGTCCGTGTAGAGGCCTTGAATATTTGTGTATAAAACATTTATTGGGTTTCTAATTTCTGTGTTCAGTTTTCTATATAGTGGTCGTTTCCAGGTCGATGTCGGTTCCTGTTTGGTGTTATTGGTTTGGCCGCTGCATTTGGGAGAATTGGGGTTGCGGAATATGATACTACTGTGGTTGTTGTATTACTGGTGGGTGGTGTTGGATAGAGGGGTGATGTATGTAATGGTGTGGGAATATACCTGCGAGTCCTGTCCTTTCTTGTTAGCAGGGCATGCTGTGCTTTTATCGTTCTCATTTCCTCTAAAAAATTTGTTTCCTTGCTCCTGTTGTTACTCCTAATACAGATAGGGTCTGTTCTTCCCCGTTCTCTTCTTTGGGTACCCTTTATGTGAAAATATGGGTACTCTATATTTAGGCATTTTCTCTCTGTTAGTGACTGTCTGCACATAGGAGGGTGAAAAAATGGCAGTTTTGTCCGTATCTGCATCTTCCATTCCTCATCATATCGAAGCATTTTTTTGGGTGACTGTACCTGCAGTTTGCTCCATATATGTACGACCCTGTTTATAGTATTTGTATATGGCCCGTCGTTTAATCTCCTTACGAGCCCTATGTGATTCAATTGCTATCTTCTGTTCCGCCACCACTTCTTCCCTACTGAGTGTTTTTTTGTCTTCGGCAAGTTTTCATTAGTGTTCTTGGTATCTTCCTCTTTCTCCTTTGTATTCTTGGTATCCTCTCTTTCTCTTTTGTGTTCCTGTTATCTCTCTCTTTGGCAGGGGATATTTCATTCTCTGATGCTACTTTTGCATCTCCCTGTGGCGTAGCGTACTGTAGCATGCTTTCCTGTATTTTGTTGTCCTGCGCCTCGTGTTGCTTCTGTAGCGTGCTTTCCTGTATTGAGTCCTGCGCCTCGTGTTTGTTTGTGTCAGCGTTTCCTGGTGTTTTCCTTGTCATCTGTCGTAAACATGTATTGCCCATATTCATTGCTCTTTTTACCATATTCTTATTTTTCCATGCACTTCATGTACAGGAAGCCATAAATGCCTATGATTTTGTTATTTATTCTATTTATCATTTTCTTATCTTTTCTAAGTTCATGCTTTCGTAGTGTTTAAGGTATTGCACAGAATGCATTTAAGCCCGTGGCTGGTCGCTTCATTTTGCTCTCGCAGAGCTGGTGCGCAGCGCATTCCATTAAACATAATCCAGTTCTATTCAGCTTTCTGAATTTACCGCAGTGTACACACTTCGTATTTTTTTGCCATTCTTTCCTTTATTCTTTCTTTATTCCTTAATATTTATTATTCTTTATTCTTTCTTTATTCCTTAATATTTATTATTCTTTATTCTTTCTTTATTCCTTAAAATTTATTATTCATTATTCTTTCTTTTTTCCCTTATTCTTTCCTTTATTTTTTATTCTTTCCTTTAATTTGTCTCTTTTCTTCTCACTTCTCAAATTTCGTCTCGAAAACTTGACCTTCCCGTTTTATGGCTCTTTCGAATTTTCTCTGACTTTCTTTCCCTGTATAGGCCTAATATAAAAATCTCAGGGGCTGATTTTCCGTTCGAGTTATTTTCTAATTATATTTCAACTGATACCGTTTTTCTTTGTACACGCTATATGCCACCGGCTTTCACTTAATAAATTATTATCGCGAATTCACTAATGTTTAACACACACACACACACTGGTATAAGATAACATTTACTGCTGAACATATACGAGTAAACACTGTTATCCGATATTACACAGAGCGGAAATACATATATATATATTTAACTGCAAACAACACACAGTATAATTAATGTAAGAACGACGCTTGTTTAGAAGAGTGTCCGCACAGGAAGAGGAGAGAAAACGAGCAATAAAAATGAAGGCACCTCCCAGGAATCGAACCCGGGATCATCCAATTGCCGGTCGGATATGATAACCACTGCCAACCAAGGTCCTCGATTAATCAGAATTAGTCTCCTACATACGAGTGGAATCGAATGCCCTTTTGAGGGGCGCCTTCTCATGCCGTATATATAATATATATATATATGATGAATAAAACCACGATGAATAAACCACGAAGGAAAGGAAACACAGAATGGTTCTCAAGCGCTTTCGTCTAATGACATCCTCAGGAACACCAATGAGGATGTCATTAGACGAAAGCGCTTGAGTACCATTCTGTGTTTCCTTTCCTTCGTGGTTTTATTCATCATAAATATTTTTCACGTGTTACTTTCCTGAAATAATTTTCATATATATATATATATATATATATATATACATTTTAACTGCAAACAACACAGTATAATTAATGTAAAGACGACACTTGTTTAGAAGAGTGTCCACACAAGGAGAGTTCTGATTATTCGAGGACCTTGGTGTTGTGGTTATACGGTAGTGGTTATACGGTATACGGTATATATATATATAAATAATAGTTACAAATATTTTGATTGATTCAGTCATGAGAATTTTTTTTTTTTTTAATTTTCGACAAATCCTTTTGAAAATAAAGTACATATATAGAAAATGATGATATTCTTTGTCAAGATACTAATAGCTTTGAACATTTACCAGAGAAGCGAAGCACACCCTTACCCACACCAACTACCTAATTACCTAAGTAACCGGGCAAGTTCTGTATCCTGAAGGGGGTAACAAGAAAATATACAGTTTTTCTCGACTATACTAAATAACAATGAATATTCATTGAAACAAGCAGGCATTTATTTTTGGAGCTCTGTTTGGCTGCGAGTCGTTTCACATGATTGGTCATCGTTGTTGATCGCTAGAGGGATTTACATACATCCCTCCCTATGTTCCATATATATATACACGAGGAATAGCAGGACGAAAAGATGGTACATGTTTATTTACAGACGTTTCGGAAAAGTTCAGTTTCCATCATCAGTGCTAAAAAGTTTAAAATCAAATAGAAATAAATAGGTATAATAAACAAAAACAAACAATATATTAAAATGAACGTGCGACAATGGTTACAATATATATTAAATTAAAATTAAAAGATTAAAAATGAAATAATATAAAGTATAAGAGTGTGGATACTAAGTAAAAAATATAAAACGGTTAAAAGGGGAATCAGAATTAAGGGGGGTCTTACCAGGTTGCTAACATAGTGAAAGACTAATTGTACAGAAGATTGGGGATGGTTGCTTGTTGAAAAAAATCCACATTAGTAAGATGGAGCCAGGTGGAGTGATGGTGGATTTCTTTTCAATATGAGAGCTTATTTGGCGATGTTCAGGTTGAAAGCGGAACTCTAGTCGTTGAGGGTTGGCTGAATACTGAGTATATAAAGGGACTCAAGTATGCGGAGGTCGATTAGTTGGTTGGCAGAATTAATGATTTTGAAATTGGAGGGAAGTAACGGGTGGTTGTGAAGGTGGCAGTGATCCCTTATTGCTGATTTGGAGGGTTTGTTCAAGGGCTGCGAAGTTCTGATAGAAATATCACGATGCTTGTCCACTCTTGTTTGGACTAAGCTACGTTTCCCTAAGAGCAAACCATTCAACTAAGTTATATATATATATATATATATATATATATATATAGAGATAGAGAGAGAGAGAGAGAGAGAGAGAGAGAGAGAGAGAGAGAGAGAGAGAGAGAGAGAGAGAGAGAAGTACACCATAATCTACACATAGAAAATTATCGAAAAACTGGTACCAAACCTAAAACTAAACCCAATTACCATTCAAACTACACTGGGAAATAGGAAAGGCAGAATGTGTAGTCTTCCCAAATTAAAGGACCGACAAGGGACCTCCTCAGCACTGAAGGAAAATAGCTTGGTTGTCAGGGGGGCAAGACTTTTTAACCAGCTTCCAAAGGACCTCAGAAATGTTACAGGGATCAAAGTTGAAGTCTTCAAGAGAAGACTAGATGCCTGGCTCAGGACGGTACCAGATGAGCCGGGTGTACCTGACTACGTACGGTGGAGAGCGCAAGAAAGCAACTCACTCCTCCACCAAGCCAGACTTAGAGGCGGGGCCACAAGCTTGACCTTCGTGTGAAGAGAGACCAACGCACGGAACAGCAACGAGGTTAACGAGGTTATACAAGATGGGTAAAAAAAAAGTGACCCCTTAGAGGTAAACTGTCTTATTAAAAAAAAGTAAGGGGACTAGAGCTCCCAAATTTCATAGATGTTTACCTTAGCATGTTGTTCGTCTTAATTGAGAAGTTGTTTGATGTATCCCTCTTCCTGCTCAACGCAGGCCTCCAAACGTGGACGCCACTGATCAATACACCTGTTTACATATCGTTCAGACACCTTCTCCCAGCCGAGCAGAATTCTTTCGCGTAGTTCATCTATGTCTCATATTGGTACCAGGGATGTAAACTTTGGACTTCAGGGCTTCCCAATCACCATAATCTAGTGGTGAAAGATCGGGGCTACTAGCCGGCCACATATTGGGTTCGATAAAATCCGATGTTTCGTTCTCAAGGAATGTGACAGATTGGCGTGCTTTGTGAGCAGAGGCTCCATCTTGTTGGAAAGTATATCTTTCACTCTATCTAACTGATATTCGACGAATTAGTGGTGAAAGATATACTTTCTAACAAGATGGAGCCCCTGCTTACAGAGCACGCCAATCTGTCACATTCCTTGAGAACGAAACACCGGATTTTAGGTATGTGGGCGTTTGTTTCAGTTTATAATTTTTGTACTTAATCACACATTTCATATGAAAATCTTTAATTATGAATTTTTTACATATTAAATGTAAACAACTGTTATGAAAATTCAAAACCACTTTAATCACATTTATTTTTTGTGATGTACCGATTCCAAAATTTAACCGATGCCGATGGCGAGTCTATGAAAAAGTGTCGATACCGATGCCGATTTTTTGCCTATATTTAAAAAAATCAATTCCCTTCATAAATTTTACTAATTTAATTGAAAACTTTCAATTTTCATATTTTTACATTTCGAATTTGTTTAAATGTTTTTCCTTAGCTGCACAATATACAGCACCAGAATTTGTTACTCATATACCGTAGCTAAAATGATGTTGAAAAGTTTTATTTCTCAATATAATGATAAAGTAATTTTATTTTAGTTTCATAAATTGAATACCAAAATTTAAAGTATATAATTATTTTTTCTCATGTTGAAGGTATTTTCTCTCTTCAACAATATAAACAACAACAAAATTTTTCACTAAAATTTGAAGTCCCTGGTGGCCAATTTAAATAAAGTCAACATAAGATGATTTAATATATAAATTATCATGACTACAACTTAATACATAATTATTATTAATATAGAGTAGATTATATTTAGAGATTAGTTAGTTAGAGAAAATGTAAACTTATGGGCGACTTAACTTATTAAACTTTGCCTTTTTCGTGAATGAAAATGAAAAAGTTTATTGGCAGCCCAGGCTCCATATGACAAATATTAATAATACGAACTAACAATAGAATACAATGACATTTCAAATACTAAGGATAAAATTACAATTAATGAGAAACAGTATAGTAATGGTGAAGTTAAGTGGAGCTATAGATAGACGTTTTCATACCATGAATTCCATAGCTTCGAAGACATACGGCAGGACTGATGAATAGTTTGGATAATCGGGATGGTTGATATTTTAAGTCTTTGCACTAGACCGTATTGAGCACGTCTTGTTACCTCCGGGAAGCTCGGGACATTGCGGTAGCAAACATTTGCGAAGCTGAGCATCTCGGGGGTTAATTTATGTAGGGGTCTAAAAGATTTGTTGTATAGCAAATTTAGGGTTCTACCAGAACCTTCTTCATAATTCACCCGGAGTTGCTGTCCGTATATATTACTGAAGAAAGTACGAAAGAGAGTGTCCTTAGCTTCACTTGTACAGAACCGAAAGTTCCTTATAGTCATGTTCGCTTCAGCATAGAGGCTTCGATACTGTTTTCTTATACAGTATATGAGTTATCACTCAAGGCGCTGGTGATAATTTGACTCAAATAATTAAATTCTTGTACTTTCTCTATTGCTTCATCTTTCATTTTGAAACTAATATCAGCTGGCTGATTGCAGCTTTTAGGATGGAATTACGTAACCTTAGTTTTTGTAAGTAACATTATAAAGAATATCATGGCAGACTTTTATCAGACAATTCAGAACGTTAACAGAGGGACTTATTAACACCATATCATCGGCATAGACTAAGTTATTTATCCTTGTGTTATCTATACAACATCAGACTGTTGCCTGGTTAAGTATAACAATTAATCCATCAATATACACATTAAACAACAGAGAAGAGAGCAAGGAGCCTTGCCTCACCCCGCAAGATGAACCAAAACACTCGGCTAGTACACTGCCCCACCTAACGGGAAAAGATGGTGGGAATACGAAAATTTCAATAAATTTAATATGTACGAGTACATGGGAACGTTCCTGTCTTCTAGTTTTCAAATAAAATATCGTGGTTCACTCTATCATATGCACTACTTATATCTAGGAAAAAGCTATAAATAGTTGAATTACTGTTAGTGTATTTAAATATAATTTCCTTCAATACACAGATGCACAAATCAGTTGAGTCGGACCTTTTAAAACCAAACTGATTAGATGTTCATAGGTAATCGTTTAATCGTAGTAACAAGAGTTTCTCCAGTAGTTTCGAGAAGTAGGAGGCGACAACAATAGGCCTGGAATTATTGCTGGATAGAATGTCCCCATACTTATTTTTGACAAAGGTCAAGATATATACCTTCATGAACTCTGCAGGGATATAACTATGAGCATGCATAGCTGAGAAGAGCAATGAGATATGCACTCACCACGTCATTGGCATATTTTAAATGCTCATTCAATAGGTCATCTTTAACTGCAGTCTTTAATTCTTTAATTAACCTCTTTACTTCAGGAACTGATATAAAAGTATTTTCCTTGGTCCTTCCCACAGGAGTTTCGCTACAGTTTATCTTAAGATTAACCCTATTCACACTATTAAAAAGTATTTTTATATATTGAAATGAGTATAAATGATCATAAATAGTGTTTTTGGTATGTTCAATGTTCTATAAATATAGAGTTTGTTTTGCAATGAAAATTTTTAAATTTCAAATAATCGGTGAGAGAATCGGCTAAATTTGGCCGATGCGATGCCGATGCTCCCCAAAATGGCCGATTCTGCCGGTGCTGATGCCGATTAATCGGTACACCACTATTTTCAATACCTGTAAAAATAAAACGGCAAATAATATTTCTTTTTTTGTATACCCATTAATTTTGGAACAACCTGTATTACTCTTTCGTATAGTTTAATGACGGTTGGAAGGACGGAGATGGGTTTGTAGTTTGAGGGGGAAGTTTTATCTTTAGTCTGCCCGTATTTTCATTAAATGTACTGTATATTAAAATTCGGCACGATGAAAGCTTGCGAGTTCTTAAGAGTGATGTCTGATTAGATCCTGCAAGGCACTAATACAGTTATTTGCGCTTCCGTTCGGTGGTCTGTTTATACATATATACATGTACATATTCGTATATAACGCAAGATAAAGATAAGATATGCGTATGCGTAATTGTGTATATACAGGGTGTCCCGTAAGTCTGGAACCACAGGGCAAAATGATAAAAACGGCAATAAAAATGCCGAAGAGACTTTTGGGGACTGTTTGTGAAATGAGCGAGGATGGTAGCGGCTGTGTCATCGTCGGTGGATGTCGTCGGAGGTCCACTGCGTGGTTTATCTCCTATGGATCCCATTTCCCTGAACTTTGCTACAAGTTTGCCGACAGCTGCAGCAGTGTGTGTTATCGGCGCGCGGTCCGGATGCAATCTGTTAAATTCCTCAGCGACCTCCCTCTGACTCCGATTTCCTACGAGCAGAATTACCTGGATGCGTTCTTCCTTACTCAAAGACATCATGGGCACTTGCATAAACGGAAAAACATGAATTACTTATTTTACCCTATGGTTCCAGACTTATGGGACACCCTGTACAATACAGACTGAAGTAACTACTGTTTACAAGTTAAGAAAAAAGTTTAAACTAGTTTAAACCAGTTCAAAACGGATTTGTCTCTTCACTTGCTTTACGAAACTAGTTCAAGCCAGTTCAAATCGGATTTGTCTCTTCACTTGCGTTACTTTATACACACCCTGTATGATTCGTACATGATCCTGAGATATGACAAACAAAGGGTTATGTATTGTTTGATCACTTTCAGGATATTTTAAATAAAATTATTTTTGAGGGACATTAACCCTTAGGCGCTCGAGTTATGCAATGCACAGGGTGTCCACAATGACTCGTCGCCCGAGTAAAGTACCAATTGATTTTCGTTTTTCTTTCTGACCCATTTATCACTGTTGTTGCCTGGTAGATGGCCTGCCAGTTCTTGGTTTAGCTTTTACAGTTCCTGTTGTGAACAGTTTCTTTTCTTATCTCAACAGAGTCCTTTTTGGAGGAGCTGCACGATTGAATCGGTCCTGAAAGTTTGCACGAATATTTTTAATGGTTTTGCCATTACGTGGTTGCTCATGAACCCAGGTATTAGCCAATATGCGTTGTTCAATCGCATAGTTGCTGCTATCACACATTTCAAATGGGTCTGAAAGAAAAACGAAAATCAGTTTGTATTTTACTGGGGTGACAAGACATTCTGAACACCCTGTAGTATAGCGTCTATCTGTAACCTTACGGACATGATCGTCAAAGGGCTCAAAGAAAAACGAGTTTCTGAAGGGGTCGGTGTTTTGTTTGCCAAAAAAAAAAGTAAAAAAAATTTAAGCCCCTCAAAAAAAAAAAAACACGTCGCATCAATATATACTGTACATCAGTATATTTATATATATATATATATATATATACACTTTGGTTTTGCGTCCGCCCGAACTGTTCATTCTAATGAAGGTCACGCTTGTCACTCCACCTTAGACCTACAGTTTAACGTGGAACCCGAACTACGCCCAACCAGCGTACCCATTTATCTACCAACCAATTTCTTTATTGTGTGGAAGGTGAATAGTTGAGGTTCGCTGTGCACCGCCTGCCGTCACCGGGTCTCGATCCCGGGGCCGATGAATTCATAATCAGCGACACTAACCACTACACCACATACACATATATATATATATATATACACACACACACACACACACACACACACATATATATATATATAGAGAGGTGTTTGAAAACTTTCTGTACAAATTGTAATGGGGGATAGGCAACACCAAGACAAACCCTTTTCGTCTATAAGTGTATGTCCGCTGACGTCACCATTCGGCGCGAGAGGGCACCGCTGCAATTGGCTAAAAGGTGAAGTGGGCTAGACTCGCGCTTGCCGCGGGCATTCTTAAATCGGACGTAGTACGCGTAACATGGAGCGCTTCACGACTGCTGAGATGGCTGACATGCATATGGTGTATGGGGCTGCCAATGGAAACGGAAGAGCTGCTGTGAGGTTGTACCGACAGCGCTTCCCAAACAGACATTTGCCAAACCACCAAACGTTTGCGCATTTGCATCGGCGACTGCGAGAAACTGGAACATTCCATGCAAACATGCATGACACTGGTCGGGAGAGAAACGTGCGCACTCCTGACATGGAAGAAGAAATCCTACGGCGATTTGAGGACAATCCAAGCGCAAGCACGCGAGGTGTTGCACGTATCTTCGGTGTGAACCACGACCTGGTCTGGAGAGTGTTGCACGAGCAGCAGTTACATCCGTTTCATCGTCAGAGAGTCCAGGCATTACAACCTCGGGATTACCCTCTTCGTGTGGAATTCGCACGCTGGTTTCTGCAGCAAACAGCGGTGCAGCCTAATTTTCCGGCTTATGTGCCGTTCTCAGATGAGGCCTGTTTCACACGTGAGGGTGTGTTTAACATGCACAATTCTCACGTGTGGGCGCACGCAAATCCACATGCTACACGGGTGCATGCTCATCAAGAACGATTCGCCGTCAATGTTTGGGCGGGTATCGTCCATGGCAAGTTGATTGGGCCGTACCTGCTGCCTGCCCGACTCGACGGGCGGGTTTATCGGATATTTCTTGAAGAAACGTTGCCGGAACTGCTGGAAGATGTTCCCGTGGCTATTCGTAGACGAATGTGGTTTCAACACGACGGGGCCCCAGCACACTCCAGCAACGATGTGCGGGATTATCTGAACGCCACTTTTGGGGACCGATGGATAGGCCGGGGTGGGCCCGTATACGTGCAACACCTCGCGTGCTTGCGCTTGGATTGTCCTCAAATCGCCGTAGGATTTCTTCTTCCATGTCAGGAGTGCGCACGTTTCTCTCCCGACCAGTGTCATGCATGTTTGCATGGAATGTTCCAGTTTCTCGCAGTCGCCGATGCAAATGCGCAAGCGTTTGGTGGTTTGGCACACGTCTGTTTGGGGAAGCGCTGTCGGTACAACCTCACAGCAGCTCTTCCGTTTCCATTGGCAGCCCCATACACCATATGCATGTCAGCCATCTCAGCAGTCGTGAAGCGCTCCATGTTACGCGTACTACGTCCGATTTAAGAATGCCCGCGGCAAGCGCGAGTCTAGCCCACTTCACCATTTAGCCAATTGCAGCGGCGCCCTCTCGCGCCGAATGGTGACGTCAGCGGACATACACTTATAGACGAAAAGGGTTTGTCTTGGTGTTGCCTATCCCCCATTACAATTTGTACAGAAAGTTTTCAAACACCCTGAATATATTGTATATGAAGTAGAGAGAGCGAGAGAGAGTATATCAATTTTGGTATTTTGAAAAATCACTTCATTTTAATTGTTCTTCACTAATTTTCCTCTCAATTTTAATTAAGTTGAATTTAAACTGCAATGAACCAATTACGTTGTGCAATACTTTGGTTTTTCGGGGGGTGGGGTGGAAAATGGGTTTAATCATTCTTGAAGTTTATTGAAACTTTAAAGATTTTTGGGAAATTTTATTAAAAAAGTCTTTCCTTTGAAGGTCTTTCTTCAAGTTTATGACTTAAAGAGAAGTAATAACACTCACTGAAGAAGGTCAGAAACTGGCACAGTGCTCAAGTGAGACAAGCGCAGCTCATTGCATAATTTTTTCGGGGGGAAGGGCGAATTAATACTACCAGCACCATCGGGAGTCGAACACCCGACCTCATTGTCTTCACCTAGTGAGCTACGGATGCTGGTGCTTAGAGGGAAGGTCTGTTTTTCTTATTGTAATCAAATTGCTTTTGAACTGAAAATAAAAAAATAAAAGCCCAAAAAAGAAAATAGTTCGTCACAATATATATATATAAATATTTATGATGAATAAAGCCATGAAGGAAAGGAAATACAGAATGGTGCTCAAGCGCTTTCGTCTAATGATATCCTGTGTTCCTGAGGATGTCATTAGACGAAAGCGCTTGAGCACCATTCTGTGTTTCCTTTCCTTTGTGGTTTTAGTTATCATATATATATATATATACAGGGTGATTCATAAATGTGTTTCATAAATCGCAGGGTGCATTCTTGAGACAAAAGTAAAGAAGAAAGACCATATAAACATACGTAGGTCGAGAAACCCGTCGGTTTCGAGCTATAGCACGCGACAGAAAAATGAATCTCCTAAAGATTTTTAAAATTTTATTCAAATATACAGTGTGATACATTTGCTTCATTAAAGTAAATGCTCGAAATTCTTTCCTATTCTTCTCTTCTCTCGCGCTCTACCTACACCCCTCTCATAGTAAATTATCGCAAACCACCATTCCCTCACTTGTTCATACTCACTCATTTTCCCCCTTTAACTATCTCTCCTCTGTCCTATTTTGCGACGTGCTGAGGCACGCATTCAAGAAGTAGGAACGAATTTCGAACATTTACTTTAATGAAGCAAATGTATCACACTGTGTATTTGAATAAAATTTTAAAAATCTTTAGATTCATTTTTCTGTCGCGTGCTATAGCTCGAAACCTAGAGGTTTCTCGATCTATGTTTATATGGTCTTTTTTTTTTGGCTTTTGTCTCAAGAATACACCCTGCGATTTATGAAACACAGTTATGCATCACCCTGTATAATATATATATATATATATATATATATATACATTGAAACAGCTAAGGCTCATGGAATCAGGGGTGTAGTAATAAATTGGATAGAAGAGTGGTTGCGAGGTAGGAAACAGAGGGTGGTCGTTGATGGAGCGGAGTCGTCTTGGGCTAATGTAGCGAGCGGCGTTCCTCAGGGTTCTGTATTGGCCCCTTGCTTTTTCTTATATATATTAACGATTTAGATGTCGGCCTAGTCAGTACAGTTTTAAAGTTTGCGGATGACACGAAGCTGGGTGGTAGGGTGATTAATGAATTAATGACGAAGACAGAGGTAAATCCAGGAAGATCTGAATAAAATCGTTGATTGGATTGGTCAGTCACATGGTAAATGAGATTTAACGTCGATAAGTGCAAAATTTTACATATAGGTTCGCGTAACGGTAATTTTGCGTATAGTATGTCAGGGAAGGCGTTAGCAAGCGTAGAGCAGGAAAAAGATTTAGGAGTTATAGTCACTGGTGATTTAAAAGTAGCGAAACGAAGTACAGCAGCGCTCAATAAAGCGAACAAAGTGTGAGGTTTAATAGCTCGGAATTTTGAGTACAAATCGCGCGATATTATAGTTCCTCTTTATAAATCATTAGTTAGACCCCATTTGGAGTACGCGATCCAATTTTGGAATCCGCATATGTGAAAAGATATAGACAAACTCGAAAGAGTTTAAAGACGAACAACTAAGATGATTCTGTTGCTTAGGTCGAAGTCGTACGAGGATAGGCTTAAGATGTTAAAATTGACTACACTCGAGACTAGGAGGCTAAGGGGTGATCTAATCCAGGTTTTCAAAATTATGAATGGGTTCGATAACGTAGAGAGAGATAACTTTTTCGAAATATCTCAATATAATAGGACTAGAAATAACGGGTGTAAGTTGACAAGTAGAAGGTAATTAGTAATTAGTAGCACATCTATAAACATGTTTAAAAATCGATTAGACGCATATGTTGATAGATTGGGTATAGTTTAAGGTAGTAAAATTACGGCTTTGTGGTTCGGAACCCACGTAAAATTGTAGGTCCCCTCCGCCACCACGAAGGACATGCACAATACAATTACGAATACAGTTAGGTAGACCAGCCATGAGTGGAACCTAGGGTCTTTGTTGGTCTGAAACATTTTATAACATTATAACATTATATTGTTGGGGATGAGTATCGTGTGTTTTTTTTCAAACTTCATTTTATCTGTTTTGTTATTTTAATTTTTGTCTATTTATCTTTTAATGTTTTAACTATTATATTGTACTGACGAGGGACTCTCTCAGAACTCCGAAAGATCTCTTATATATATATATATAATATATATATATATATATATATATATATATATATGTTATAATGTTATAATGTTATAATGTTTCAGACCAACAAAGACCCTAGGATCCACTTATGGCTGGTCTACCTAACTGTGTTCGTAATTGTATATTGTGTATGTCCTCCGTGGTGGTGGAGGGGACCTACAATTTTACGTGGGTTCCGAACCACAAGAACATAAGAAATTTATTTAAAAACTGCCTGTACATTGGCAACGACCAATTTTTACAAAACTAAATAATTATCAATTTAAAACTAAAGATAGAATCTCTGGATCCAGAGGATCAAGTCATAATAGACTACTATCCACAAATATGTTACACTCTATATCTATTTATAACCGACATGCAAATATATCAGATCCAAAGAATCCAGTCAATTTCATTACGGTATCCGTCAATACTAGTACCTTGCCAACCAAAAATAAGTCACGGTCCATATCGATTGCGGACCAAGTCAAAATTTACCACCATATATATTACAATATATATACTTAGGAGGAAAAGGGTAGGTGTGCTGTAAAGACTGTACAGTAATGTAGAAATGTGTGTGCACCCATTTTGGGTCTCCCATTTAAAGGTGTTTCTGGGGCAAGTGAAGATCATGAGTTTTTCAATACCTCACAGTACTATGGGGGGCACCGCTCGGCAGAGGAATCTCTTTAAATGGGGTGTGTAAGGACAGAGAGTATCCCATAACCCAAGATGCTGCCTCCCTATATCCCACAACACTTGTGTTGAGCTGTGGGTTCTATCACCACAAAGCCTTAATTTTACTACCTTAAACTATACCCAATCTATCAACATATGTGTCCAATCGATTTTTAAACATGTTTATAGACGTGCTACTAATTACTTCTACCGGCAAACTACTCCAGCTATTTATTATTCTATGCGTAAAAAAGTTTTTGGCAACTGCTGTCTCGAGCCTTCTACTTGTCAACTTACACCCGTTATTTCTAGTCCTATTATATTGAGATATTTCGAAAAAGCTATCTCTATCTACGTTATCGAACCCATTCATAATTTTCAAAACCTGGATTAGATCACCCCTTAGCCTCCTAGTCTCGAGTGTAGTCAATAACTCCTTAAGCCTATCCTCGTACGACTTTGACCTAAGCGACGGAATCATCTTAGTTGCTCGTCTTTGAACTCTTTCGATTTTGTCTATATCTTTGCGCATATGCGGATTCCAAAATTGGGACCGCGTACTCCAAATAGGGTCTGACTAATGATTTATAAAGAGGAACTATAATATCGCGCGATTTGTACTCAAAATTTCGAGCTATAAAACCTAACACTTTGTTCGCCTTATTGACCGCTGCTGTACTTTGTTTCGCTACTTTTAAATATATATATACAGTATATATATATATATATATATATATATATATATATATATACACACACACACACACACACACAGTATGTATATATATATATATATATATATATTATTATATATATATATCTATTAAGAAACACCTACAATTCCTTCCATTTCCTGTTTCCACCCATTTAATGGAGGATATGGGTTGGGTGGGGTGTAATGAGGAGGGGGAGGGGGTAATGGGGAGAGGGGTAGGGGTAATGGGGAGGGGGAGTGGGTAATGGGGATGGGGGTATGCAAAAGGGGGTGGGGTTAGCCCCCAAGTTGCATAAAGGGGAGAGGGAGAATGACCTCCCCCCAAAGGGGTAACCCTAACGTGCCCTCGCCGTAGACGAGTTTGGGAAGCACAAGCCCCGCCTGTAGGGCAGAGAGCCGAAGGCTCTGCTTCTAGATATGAAAATTATTTCACGAAAGTAACAAGTGAATAATAAAGGGTGTTTCAGGTCGACCCTAGAAATATGGAAATTGTCGGAATTTGTAGTGTGTATTTGGTATTTGAAGTTGGTATTTGAAGTTGTACCTGCAATAAAATGAAACACTTCATATTAGTTACGGAATTACTATAACAAACTTCAAATACCAAATACCAAATACAAACTAAAAATTCCGCCAATTTCCATATTTCTAGGGTCGAAATGAAACACCCTGTATTTATGATGAAAATAACCACGAAGAAAAAAGGAAACACAGAATGGTGCTCAAGCGCTTTCGTCTAATGGCATCCTCAGGAACACTGAAATAACTAACAAGTTCGAGACTCTATATAGGTCACAAAAAAAAATAGAAAAATAAAAACTGTAGGAGGAGCATCTGCAGTTCTTGTCTAAATCCGTTCTGAACGAATTCAAAACAAGAGAATCAAACGAAAAAAGGCCCTGGCTAATGTTGAAATTATTTGTAAAACTGGCGATCCTAAGAGCGCAGGAGAAACATTAAATGGGGTGTCATGTCCGGAGTAGAAGTGTACGTACGACAAATTGCTTGTTTTTTCCGATAAATACTAAACTTAAAACCTGGGCTTTCCCTATGTACACGCACGTCCAAAAACAGGATTGAGTTGTTCTGTTCCACTTCTAAAGTAAACTTAATGGAGGGGACTTGATTATTTAACTGAAGGAGGAAGTATTCCAGGTTACGCTTCATGTGCCAGATACACAAAATATCGTCGACGTACCGCAACTATGAGATGCCAACCTCCAGGATTCTCTGAATGTAAGTGATTTCGAAAGATTCCATATAAATATTGGAGAGGAAGGGCGACAAGGGATTACCCATGGCCATTGGCCATCCCAAAAACCTGTTGATAATATTGGCTATTGAAAGTGAATTTACAGTCTTTGATGCAAAGTTTAATGAGTTCCAAAAAGATGTGTGCAGGTCTCGAACTTGTTATTTATTTCAGTGTTCCTGAGGATGTCATTAGACGAAAGCACTTGAGCACTATTCTGTTTCCTTTTTCCTTCGTGGTTATTTTCATCATACAGGGTGTACATAAAGTTAGAATCTATTTTTGTGAAGCACTTGGAAATTATATGGAATTCAATCATAAAATAATAAAGTGGTAACATTTATTAAATAATTAAGAGTAGGATTCGACGTGACGCCCATCAGTATCCCTGCACAGCTCAAATCGTTCCGCAGCATTTCTAAACACATTCTGGAGCATTTGCGGGGTTATGTTATCTGCAGCAGTTCGTATACGTGTACGTAAGTTTTCAAGACTCGTAATCTTCGTCTGATAGACGTGCGATTTGATAAAGCCCCATGCAAAGAAATCTAAAGGGGTTAAATCTGGTGATCTCGCTGGTCAAGGTCTTTTGTTGCTTCCGCGTCCGATCCAGTGATTTGGAAAACGTCCATTTAGATAATCCTGAACAATTTTGGCATAGTGACAAGGAGCACCATCATGTTGATAGACGACGGAGATAGGATTGTTAGTACCGTCGTCTATCAACATGATGGTGCTCCTTGTCACTATGCCAAAATTGTTCAGGATTATCTAAATGGACGTTTTCCAAATCGCTGGATCGGACGCGGAAGCAACAGACCTTGGCCAGCGAGATGACCAGATTTAACCCCTTTAGATTTCTTTGCATGGGGCTTTATCGAGTCGCACGTCTATCAGACGAAGATTACGAGTCTTGAAAACTTACCTACACGTATACGAACTGCTGCAGATAACATAACCACGCAAATGCTCCAGAATGTGTTTAGAAATGCTGCGGAACGATTTGAGCTGTGCAGGGATACTGATGGGCGTCACGTCGAATCCTACTCTTAATTATTTAATAAATGTTACCACTTAATCATTTTATGATTGAATTCCATATAATTTCCAAGTGCTTCACAAAAATAGATCCTGATTTTATGTACACCCTGTATATATATATATATATATATAATATATATATATATATATATATATATATATATATATATATATATATATATATATATATATATATGGCTCTTTTTCTGGCGGAATGCGCCAGAACGGCATTCCGATACTTTTTATTTTCAACATGCAGAAGAAAAGGTCATGTTTTTGTTTCCACTCTAATTTGATTTTTTTTTTTTGTTACTGACAAAATTTTAGGAATAAGAAAGACGCTTGTTTTTGGATTGGGATGGTCACAGGATGGGATGGGCTAACAAATGGCAAAGGTTGTAGGAAATTTATAGCAGAGTTCCGGAACCTTGCTTTCCAGAAAAAAAGCAATATATATATATATATATATATATATATATATATATATATATATATATATATATATATGCAGTAAAATCACAGAATAACACGTGATCTTATTAATAAGCAAACAACCACAGGGAAAAGGAAAAAGAAAAATGAAATCCGAGCGCTTTCGTGATATTTCACATCTTCAGGGACAAGAAAAAAATAGACAGAATTTACCAAATAAATGAGTTAAATACACAAGCGAAAAATTCCCAATCGGCAACTCAATTTAAAAAACAATAAAACATTCTAAAGATTTTTTCCCATAGGTAACTTAATCTAAAGGCTACTAAATTATTGAATACATGAAAACTATATAAATGAAATTAGATAATTAACATGTACAGAGAACAAAAATTAATATGACAGTTATTAGAAATAGTATTTAATTAAAGCAGGCAGTTAAGTGGCAAGAATTTAAGGAAACAAAAGACATCGTGCCATCGTCGTACGGAATATTCCGAATATCTACAAACAATCTGAAAAAATTTCCCAATAGATAACCTGTTCAAAAGTTTAATAAACTATCAAGTACATAAAGATTATATGAAAGAAAAAAATGCAATTAAAATGATTAAAATGTACACATAAGAATGTTAACAATTCTTCAAAATATTATTTATTTAATTAAGGCAGACAGTTAAGGGGCAAGAATGTGGTCAAAAGTAATAGGCCTATGGCAACTAAATTTAAAAAACAATAAAACAATCTAAAGATTTTTTCAATAGGTAACTTACATAGGTAAGTTACCTATTGAAAAAATCTTTAGATTGTTTTATTGTTTTTTAAATTTAGTTGCCGTAGGCCTATTACTTTTGACCACATTCTTGCCCCTTAACTGTCTGCCTTAATTAAATAAATAATATTTTGAAGAATTGTTAACATTCTTATGTGTACATTTTAATTGTATTTTTTCTTTCATATAATCTTTATGTACTTGATAGTTTAATAGACTTTTTAACAGGTTATCTATTGGGAAAATTTTTTCAGATTGTTTGTAGATATTCGGAATATTCCGTACGACGATGGCACGATGTCTTTTGTTTCCTTAAATTCTTGCCACTTAACTGCCTGCTTTAATTAAATACTATTTCTAATAACTGTCATATTAATTTTTGTTCTCTGTACATGTTAATTGTCTAATTTCATTTATATAGTTTTTATGTATTCAATAATTTAGTAGCCTTTAGATTAAGTTACCTATGGGAAAAAATCTTTAGAATGTTTTATTGTTTTTTAAATTGAGTTGCCGATTGGGAATTTTTCGCTTGTGTATTTAACTCGTTTATTTGGTAAATTCTGTCTATTTTTTCTTGTCCCTGAAGATGTGAATATATCACGAAAGCGCTCGGATTTCGTGTTTCTTTTTCCTTTTCCCTGTGGTTGTTTGTTTTATATATATATATATATATATATATATATATATATACAGAGTACAGTATATGTGTTGTATAATGACGACCCAGTTGGAAAACCCCCAAAAATGATTGTGAATTCAAATGATGAATAATACACACTTACTTTCTTAAGAATCTTTTTATGTATTAAATATTCACCCCTTTTCAAATAAAATTCCCCATTTTATGATTTGAGTCTATAAAAAGCCTCACCGCAAGAGAGAAGCCAGAGATAAGGCCGAGAGACCCAGGTCTCCGAAATTAACAAATTTTGAGTAAATACACTACTCATATTAAGGCTCGAGCAGAGCCATCGAGTTCGATCATATTTACTATACGAGTTAAATAAAACTTAATGTAGTTCCATAGCAAATCGCTTTAATCATTTAAATCCTTAACCCCGTAAGAAAGGAGGTTTACCATTTGGATAATACGTCTGGAAAGAGGTACGAATCTATAGCACAGAAGGGAATACCGTTGAGCTTTGATAACAATAAAATCGTGGTGTAATGGTGTAAGGAAAAACACTATTATTATTGTATACCCATTTGACATTTTAGGTACGTCTGAGCTCGAAATATTGTTTCAGACCTAAAGAAATCGCACATACGAAACTATTGTGTCGGTTACAGGTTATATTATATAGGGGGCGCGGAAGTAAACAGAACGTTATTAAATCGAACCGGAATTAATCGACTCATACCAACCGTAATTAAATCTAATCTTGAATTCTCTAACTGGAATAATATCGAATCCGAGTTAATTCCGGATCGATTCAATTCACGTACGTCAGTCATTATGATATAGGAATTCTTTTTATCTTCGTCTTGAAAGGAGGAGATTGTAGACACCAATCGATCAGGGAAGTACACCGTTGGGAGAAGAGGACGTTAGGCAGGAGACAGGGAGTGCTGGAATTCCCGTTTCTCCTGTCACTGTCCTCTTTAGCTGTCCTTTTTTTGTCTCATGTACGCTGTGAGCAGTTCAGTATGCCCTCAAACACACTTCTCCCATTTTTGTCACTATGCATACATGCATCTTACACACTACACAATGTTTTCAAAATTACAAAAAAAAAAAAAAAAAGGGGCACCGTCTTTAAGAGCCTCGGAGTTTCCTGGGGAGGAGACCATAAATGTCCCTATTTCTAATTTCGGCTCTCTCTTTCTCCTATGGTGAGGAAGGGGACGTGGTTTTGTAAGCGTTCGCGCGCTTGGCCCCTTCTTCCTGCATAAAAAAAACCCTTCCGATCTCTCGGACCTTACATCGTTACCTTCCGAAATCTCTTTGTTTAAAGGGTTGTACTAAAAAAAGCCATGACCTTAATATCTCTAGAATGCCATTATTACTTTCATTATCATATAAATTGAATTAATGTCATTAACGTATGCGCATTACCAATGTAATATGTATGTGACCTTAAAATGATTTTGAATACCTTTTCATAAAGTGTAGATACTAAAATATTACGTGTGCATAAATGTAATAAATAGATAGTACTTATTCCAAATGACAACGAGCATGTATGTCACGCCATCGGTGAGTGACCTTGAAAATGTAACATGACATTGTAAAGAATGCATAATAAAGCAGAATGTACGTTGGAAACGTAAATATCTGACAACTGAATCCTCTGCTGAAACTCCTCCGTGTAGTATACTGGAAGACAAATTATGTAACGCTCACTAAACCATTCGAATGATAGAGAGGTGATGGCGTAAAAGGTCATTGTGATCTTTGTGACTTTTATGACGTCTTTATGACATCACATCTTCTGGAAACAGAGTTATATTCTGGAAGATCGACAGGGTACCTGAAGTGAAGATGAAGTAGAATTAGTTATTAAAACAACATCGAGCTGTTAGATTGGATGCTTTTATACATAAGAATTACTAGACATTCACCTTTGGTAGGTGTAGGCAATGGCGGATTATCACTGAGGCTATTGAGGCTGAAACCTCAGGCTCCCATGCTTGAGGGGCCCCACAATCAACTGAGTTTCGATGATATAATTCGAGATTAAATCTTAAACTTCTTTGATTAAATATGACAGTACACAAACTGACAAATTCCCTCTTTTATTTTATGTTTTATAGGCCCTAAAGTAAAGTTTGTTTAATACTGTTTGGTTTTAGCAAACGGCAAAATACACTGTGTTAAGGTTCTTTTAAGTTTGTTTCTCAATTAGCCTGAGTACCGTTCATATAATTCGTCTAAATGTACTATGTACTGTACATGTACATGTATTGTTAATAAAAAGCTATAGAAAAAGGCCCCCATATTCTTCATTGCCCCGGGGCTCCGAGGTGTCTTAATCCGCCTCTGGGTGTAGGTCGTGGGTGTGGGTGGTTGTGCGTGTAACGTAGCCATGTCACGACACCTGCTTCCTGAAGAAGTTACGCGACGTTTGGTCTGAGTAGTAGTTTAGTGAGAGAATGGTCCTTGGGCACAGATTATATAGTGACTAGTAACCAGTGGCGGCTCGTGACTTTCAGTTATGGGGGTGCTGCCTCAGAAATTGTGAACATTTGTGTCGATTATATATATATATATATGAGAGAGAGAGAAAGTCGAATAGATAAATAGATAACTACTCACTACTCACACATAAAAATAAGTAAAATAGTATAATAAAATCAATTATAGGGTACTTACGCTTAACGGGTAATTTCGAATTTGCCAAAAATTTTATTTATAAACAAATTCCATTCTTCTGTTTTTATTCTGAGCGAAAAAATATTCTAAGAAATGAAAGCTAGGTATTGTAAATAATCCAATTATTATATAATTAACTTCAATCTCACGACAAAAAATAAATGATAACGAATCATTGATAAATGCAATTCGGAAATTAAATTTCCAATTAGCAAACGATACAGCAACACAACTACCACGTCAAACAAACAAATCGGCACTGCTCTGTCCACAGTGCTTTGGATCCTCTTAAACCCGCGATTCTGACTCGCTCTTCGTACGTCCGCCACCGAGGTTTCAAGCGTTTCGAACAAAATCTGGAACTGTTAAGTACGCAGTTCCACGGGAAGGCTGAAGCTACTTTCGTGATTCATTCGTTCGGCATTGAAATAGTTTAAGGAAAAAAGGATATAATCTGATTTAAAAACTCAAAGTTCATTGAAAAAAAACAATCAGAGAGGCTATTTTAAATATTTAAATATAAAGATCATAAGATCATGGGGTGCTGCAGTTCCACAGTGCCTACCTGCGAGCCGCTCCTGCAGTAGTAACTCATGGTTCGGGTTTCATGTTCAGTTGTAAGTTTTTAATGTCGTATGACCAAGTCTGTTAGAAAGATAACTCAGGTATTTAAGTTATATTTTACAAGCAGGTGTTGGACATTATAATGGAAACACTCACATTTTCAGTGTTGTATTTTCTGATATCATTAATAGCATTCTATACTTTAGTAAATTGGTATGTAAATGCACATAACATCGAGGTCATCTTCAATCTTTATATTTGATACTAGTTTTTCTTGTTCTTGTAGAATATACTCGTATAAAAATACGGCGCTTGAAAAAAGGTGTTACTTACTGTGAAAGGGGAATGATAGTAGGAACCCGTTTGGTTGGTCTCAGTATTAAAAGTCACGTAATTGCCCTGTGACGCGAGTAACAGTCCTCAAGACGCAAACGGTACACAATAATATACAAACAAGAAATACTCGAGGGTCCTGTCCCAAGTTTCAGAAATGAAAGAGAAATCCAATGGAATGAGAGAAGAGACAGATTTTTGTACTGTCCTAACTACGGTGGGAGAGGAGGGGGGGCATGAAAACGGGTATAAAAAATACCTTCAGAATACGATGTCCAAAACTATTTAACGTGCTGTTAAAAGAAATGGTGAACCTCCAGCACACCAACCTCAGCAATTTCAAGAATCAGTTGAACAGGTTCTTGTGCAGAGTTCTTGACTACCTGTCGGTTAGGGCGGATCGAAAATGAGGTTTTTAAACTTTTTTTCGAAATTCAAATATGGCTAGTGCGGAAAATATGTGGGTGCTATAGATAATGACTGTGCATAAATATTAGTCCTGCGAAATTATATCTTCAGGTGCCACAAAGCCGTCGAAAAAAGTGAAATATAATGATTTTCTTATATTCTGCATTAGTACAATAACTGAAACTTACTTGTTATTATATATTAAGTGTTCCAATTACCAAAATAGTTACTGAATTACGCAGCTCTTAGTTTATTTAGATCAATGTTCTTTTGATTAATGATCTAAATAATCCAGAACTCACCACGAGGAGGTGGCTGCGTGTCGAGCTCCACCCATGCCCTCCCAACCACCCATCCTTGCGCATGTTTGTTTTTTTCTATTAACGTTTTATTTAAACTTTATATTCAGCTTTACTTTCGAATGATGGCATTTTTTTACGTGACTGAAGTGTTGATCTTATGAAGCCATCTCGCGCGTTCAATCCAAATACTTTTGATGATGCTTCAGTCACTAATTTTACCATTCTTTCTACTACTTGTGTATGACAAGGGAATTTCTCGAATGGAGGGGTACTCTTGTTTTCTATGAATTCTTCAATCTCATTTTCTGTCAGGTGTCTTGTCACAGGTGGTTCAGTGACAATGCATTTTTGCCAATTAATTAAATCAGTATAATCAGTAGCTTCAAATTGAATAACAGGTACTGTGAAACGCCTCACAACTTTTTCCTTGTTTGTTTGCCTTGCTTTCTTTATTCGCCTCCACGCTAATTCTCTTATGGCGCTGCGGTCATCATGAATCATTGATGCTAGAATATTTTCTGGATTTGCAAAAAATGCATTTCTTTGTATGACAGGGTTTACAATATCCTTTACTTCGTCATTCAGTGTTCTTGTTAGTTCAATAGTTTTGAAAACATGTTTTGAGCCATTGACAAAAGACGTACTTTGCTTAATAGAAAACCACATTGGGATGTAGACCTTCATTATAAAAGAAGCAATGTTCATGAGGTTCTCAGATGGACTTACAGTTGAAACGTATAGACGAAGCAAACGATTTGCTGTAGTCAGCCATCGTGAATGTGCCATTTTGCCTGGACTACGATGAGCAAGATCTGGAGAGCAATATCCCTTTGTTATGGCCTGATGAATATCAATTAGATATTTTTGGTCGGTGCTAAGATCTTCACAGTCTACAGTTGGTTCCTCAGCATCAATCCTTTCAAACTCGACAATAGGAAGACTCTCACAGTTCTCTAATTCCCTGCCAATAGGACCGGTGAATCCGCGGGGGCCAGATGTTTTTCCATCCAGCTTTGCAACTAAATGGCGTAATGGCAATTCATTGGCATGGAGCTGGCACACTAAATGTTGAACTGGCTTCTTCAGCTTCAATTCTATAAGCCTTATAACGCCTCCCTTTTCTCCAGTGTTGACTGCTGCACCATCGCATTCAATGGCAACAAGGTTTTCCAGGTTCATGTCATTATTTCCAATTACTCAAACATTCCTTTACATATTTCTTCAGCTGATCCAGAATTCACAGAATAATGGCCCAAATAATCTGAACCAGGTTCTCTCACTAAAGTGATATGTTCTTCTGTTACCTTCTTCTGATATACTTTGGACTCTTTTTTTTCTTGGAAGAGTGTAGAATCTTTTCGACCATCAAAATAGATTCCTCTGATTGGGACCTGATTTTGATCTTTCATAATTTCTGATCTCTTCTTTTGTCTTTCTCTTCTGATTTTACTCCTATCCACTACTTCAGATGTATTGTCAATAGAAACTTCTCCAATATCTTGCAATACTGCACTAACAATGAATGCTGCAGCTCGATCTGAAACTGCAGTCCTGTCACAAGCAGTAGCCACTGAAGGTAGATTTGTAGTTTTCCTTTTCTTGAATAATTGTTCTTCAGGTTGTTCGAGCTTTCTCTTCGAGCTAACTGGCTCTGAAAATGTATCGTCTGATATTTCGCCAGATTCACTTTCACTATTTGATGTCGATGATGATAATTCAACCTTTGTATCCTGCAATTTCTCCTGTGAAGATTCTTTGGTGAGCCTCACAGCTTCTTTTTGCTTTCTTAGCAACGTAGATGCTTTTTTCTTTGAGAGTGTAATATCTACTCTATCAATAAACAGTTTTCTTTCACTCCTTTGATCTAAGAGGAACGTCACTTCTTCCTTTGGAACCGTTTTTTCTTTGGGACAAGAACATTGTGTTAGTACTTTGCACTTGCACGCTGCAATGTCAAAAAGTTTCGTGTGTGCTTCTTTTTTGAACATATCAATCTTTGCTTTGTAAGCTTCAGAATTTTTTCTGCTTTGGTATGGCTTCATAATGACACAATACTTTTCGTGGTAGCTTCTGAACATTGTTTCAATTCGCCTGTCTGACAGAATTGGGACGGAAGCACTTTCCCAAATTGTTTTCAATTTATCAACAACTTGTTCTAATATTTGAGATATTGAAGGATCTTTATTAGTATTCTGTTTCAAATCGTTTCTTACAAACAAGTAATATTTAAAAACTCCTTCGTATGTAGGAAGATTCCTGTGCCACAAATCTTCCCCCATACCAAACATGGGGCACTCAGTTGAGGCCCTGGTTGATTTTGCACAAACTCGAGACATTTTGAAAGTATACAAATCTGAAAAAGAAAGAGCTAATATCAATTATACGTTAATTTCAGTTAATAGTACATGGCAAACTTAGGGCAACACAATACAGAAATGCAAAATATATAAGAAATATAGTTTAGACTATCTGAGTAACGCCAACAACAGAACACCCACCTGCTAACGAGAGCGACAGCTACACTGAACCGAGGTACTCACGTGACAGCTGAGTGAGCTGACTATAGAAAACTGTTTTTAGAGAATAGAAACTTTTTTAAAGGTTGACTGAGCTATTTTTATACAAGTGTGAATAAATTCTTGTCTATTGTGCATCGTGGACTCTTCTGTAATTATTGGTTAAAATCTGCTTTTTTCAATTTTTTTCAATATTGAAGGTCATTGTGGCACCTGAAGATATTAATGTTATGATTTTAAATTTATACCAGCTTATTTCCTCACTACTACACACATTTTCCACACTAGCCAATTTGAAAATTCGAAAAATGAGTTTTTCACTCCGCCCTACTGTGGGTGGCTGGCTACGATAACAGGAGAAGAGCGGAAACCAATTCTCTCCTCCACTAAATCCAGCTTATGGGGCGGGATGCTGTAGAGGGGTCTCTCTCTCTCTCTCTCTATATATCTCTTTCTATATATATATATATATATATATATATAGAGAGAGAGAGAGAGAGAGAGAGAGAGAGAGAGTTACAAGGAGTCCTAAACCGTTTCAAATCCAACTTCCAACCATTGTTGCGAGTTGGGTTATCATTTAAACTAACCATGCTTCTAAGATCGACATTGTTGAACCCGCGTAAGAACTTGAAAACCTCGATGAGTTGACTGCGCAGCCTCCGAGTTTCCAGCGAAAAGAAATTCACGGTGCGTAAGCGTCGATTGTAGCCCATATGCCTAACGGAAAGGATTAACTTTGTGGCCCTCGCCTGGACTCGCTCCAGCCTCTCAATATCTTTCCTGAGGGTGGACGACCAGAACTGCACAGCATACTCCAGGTGCGGCCGAACCAGAGAATTGTACAGAGAGAGCACAATCTCCTTGTTCCGAAATCGAAATTGCCTCCTGATATAACCCAACAACTTCTGGGCTTTCTTTTCCACCTCTACGCACTGTTTGGTAAACTTAAGGTCGCTGCTAATTAGCATACCCAAGTCCTTTTCCAAATCATTGGCCTTGATATTAGTCCCCAACATGGAGTAGTCCGACTTGGGATTGGCGTAGCCAATGTGCATCACCTTGCATTTACCCAAGTTAAAAGGCATTTGCCATTTTTCGGACCACTCTCCTATCCTACGTAGGTCCGCACGCAGTTGCTCGATCGCCTCTTGCGTCCCAACATTGGCCCCAAGCTTTGTGTCATCAGCGAATTTGGCGATCCTACTGACGATGCCACCGTCGATATCATTTATGTAAATGATAAACAACAGTGGCCCCAAAACGGAACCCTGAGGAACCCCGATAGTGACCGAGGCCCAATCCGAACTAGCCCCTTTAATTACAACCAGGGCCGGATTAAGCATTGTTAGGGCCGGGGACAATGAATATTTTCGGGCCGGTGTCACTAGAAAAACACAATTCTTTACCTGATACATCATACATGAGTGATGTGATCAGCTGACTGGGATCGATCAACAGAAAACGAAAGAAAAACAAAGATGTGATTACAGAAAATGTATACTTTGTTCACATAAATGGGATACTAAACTAGGTTTTGTAGAAGCTGAATCTAGAATTTTTTTTCTTCCTCACGGTCGACCAATTATTTCAACGGTAGATTATAGCGTTTACATAGTTTCTCGGGGTCGGTCAGCATCTTGGAGCCGGTCAGCATCTGGGGTCGGGGGCAAATGCCCCCTTTGCCCCCATTATAATCCGCTACTGATTACAACCCTCTGCCGCCTATACTTCAGCCAGTTTTCAATCCAGCTACCTACTTCCCCACCGATACCCAGCGCGGGTAATTTGGCCATTAGCCGGCGGTGAGGTACCTTATCAAAGGCTTTCTGAAAGTCGAGATAAAGTATATCAATCGCCCTACTCTTATCATACTCACTCAACATGACGTAGAAAAACTCGAGCAATGTGGTGAGACACGACCTATGCCGTCTAAATCCATGTTGGGAGTCCCCAAGCAGCTTGTAGGAATCCAAATGGTCAACGATCCTATCCACTATTATCCCCTCTAATAATTTACCTACAACCGAAGTGAGACTAATGGGACGATATTTCCCTGGACTTTCGTGATCCCCTTTCTTAAAGATAGGGGTCACATTGGCTTCCCTCCAGTCACCAGGCACGTGGCCCGTCTCCAACGATTTGTTGAAGACTGTAGCCAGGTGGGGAGCCACCTGGTCGCGCACCTCCCGCAACACTCTGGGGAGGAACTGGTCTGGCCCAGGAACGTTAAACGCGCTCAGTTTGTCTATTTTATCGGCAACGACTGTCGCGGTACACCGAGCACTATCCAAGCTAGCACGTTCGTGCCTGACGCCTGGCTCGGGGATGACGAGGGTGTCCTCCCTGGTGAACACTTCCGCAAAGTACTCATTGAGCACATTAGCGATGTCCGCGTCGGAGGGACTTCTACTATTAACATAACTGAAGAACCCCTTAGGGTTCCCCTTGCAGAGGCTTGCCACCCCGAGTTCTTCGTTACGTTTCGCTAGCCTAACCCTCGCCTTCACTTCCCTGCACAGGCGGACATACGCCTCAGTGTTCTCATGGGAACGATTGGCCTTCGCCCTCCTATACGCAGCTTTCCTATTTCGGATAGCCGAAGCGACGTCACGACTGAACCACTTAGGCTGCGTTTAAGCAGGGGTGACCGGTTTTGAGGGTATGGCAGCAGACTGCAGCACCATAAACTCATCCCGGAATGCACTCCACCATTCCTCAACATCGCCACCGACTTCTAACCCCATCTCACCTACGCTATCCCAGAGGCCAACAAAGTCCGCCCGCCGTAGATCGAGCTTACTGCCTCTAGAGTCACTACGCTTCACCCGAGGGACGCAGACACAGAACCTAATCAGACCGTGATCACTCCCGCCCGACGATTCGTCAACGGTGAGGCCAGTGACGAGGTTGTCTTCGGTCGTGAATACTAAGTCTACAACGCTTTCGCCTCGTGTAGGCCCATTGACCCACTGAGTCAGGAAGTTCTCTTCAGCAAAGTCAACTAGCTTCCTCCCTTCGGCATCAGCAGTCCTGGCTTCCCACTTTATGCCGCGACAGTTGAAGTCTCCTAAAACTACACACACCCTGTCCCTTAGCAGGCTACGGAGTTCGGTGTACAGGGCTGTATCCTCCTCGAGGAGGAGATGCGGAGATCTGTATACCAAGATTAACCTATAGTTCGTCCCTCCCACGTTCAGATCGACGCCAAGCAGCTCCCGTTCCGATCGGAACTGGCAGTCACAGAAGAACTGTTCACAACTTCTGAAGGTAGCAAACCGTTTCAAATCCAACTTCCAACCATTGTTGCGAGTTGGGTTATCATTTAAACTAAACATGCTTCTAAAATCGACATTGTTGAACCCGCTTAAGAACTTGAAAACCTCGATGAGTTGACCGCGTAGCCTCCGAGTTTCCAGCGAAAAGAAATTCAGGGTGCGTAAGCGTCGATTGTAGCCCATATGCCTAACGGAAGGGATTAACTTTTTGGCGTCCCAACATTGGCCCCAAGCTTCGTGTCATCAGCGAATTTGACGTGAGAGAGAGAGAGAGAGAGAGAGAGAGAGAGAGAGAGAAAAGCATTTGGACGATAATTGGAGGGTTGAGAGCGGTAACCCTTCTTTGGGACAGGCTGAATGAAAGCGAACTTCTAGCACGAAGGAAAAGTACCAGATTAGAGACAAAGACGAAAGAGTTTGCCTAGAACAGGAGGAACACTATCACGACCATACGCCTTTCTAGAGTTGATCCCAGATAGGGCATAAAAACATCTTTAGAAGAGATTCTTATTTCAGACAAAATAAAGTCAGAGGGGTGAGGAGATGGAGGAACAGCACCGGAATGGTCCACTGTTAATAGCTATATATATATATGTCTCGCCGCTTATAGTGTCTCAAAACTAGGAAACAGTTACTTTTACATGGTAATTGTTATGGATAGAGTGTTTCTGATTACGCTAATAGTGTCTCTTTTCAGCTAGTATAGTCTACTTTGCCGCTCTAGTTTACAGTGGCGCCTCACTTGTATTTGAGATGCTGTGCTGTTCAGACACGTCTTGCTCTGCTTTACAGGATTACTAGATGGTCATGGAAGGAAAACGGTAGTGTTTAAGCCTGGCACAAAAAGTAGAATTCATTTCCATGCAAGCAACCAGGCGTTATAAGACTGCAAGTTGCAGAAAAGTTTGGAGTGAGCAGACAGATGGTGAATTTAATATGGAAATGAAGAAGTGAGCTGGAATGCTGTCTCCATATTGGAGAAAGAAATGCCACTGAAAAAAGAATGCGAACAGGCAAATTTTCAGATCTTGAAGATGTTCTTTTTATGTGGTTTAAAGAAAAGCGCGCACAAGGTATTCTGCCCAGTGTAATCTTGCTTCGCCAGAAAGCTGAGGACTTAGCCAAAAAAATGGACATTAAGGAATTCAAAGCTAGCGATGGGTGGTTTACACGATGGAAAACAAGACAACATTGTCTATAAATTGAACATGGAGAAAGTAAGTCTGCTGATGCAAGTGCTGCAGAACAATGGCTTAAACAAAATGCGTCAAAATTGCTTGAAGCATTTAAACCATAGGACATTTTCAATGCTGACGAAACTGGAATCTACTTCAAGCTTTTGAACACTCGTGGGTATGTTGAACGCGGGTCAGTCGTTGAAGGTTTAAAGCGAACTAAGGATCGGGTTACAATCCTTGTCTGTGCAAACATGCCAGGAACTGAGAAAAGACCCCTTTTTGTGATTGGGAAATCTAAGTGTCCTCGTTGCTTTCCAAAGGACCTGACAAAACTCCCTGTCATGTACGCAAATTCTGCAAATGCTTGGATGACTGCATCTTTATTCGAACATTGGTGTGTTGCTGGGATAAGGAACTGAGAACTAAAACAAGAAAAATTCTCTTACTTGTTGACAACTGTTCAGCTCATTCTACAAACATTTCCCTACAAAACATAGATCTTCAATTTCTTCCACCAAACACCACATCTGTTATGCAACCCATGGATATGGGAATCATTAGAAATCTGAAAGGTCACTACAGGTTCATTCTTTTGCAACATATGATTGACAAGATGGACTCTGATTGCAATGTTGTGTTTGAAGAACTAAAGAAGCAAATTGATCTTCTGACAAGCATTGTCAACATTGATCAAGCGTGGAATCAGGTTAGTGTTCAAACCATCGCAGATTGTTTCAGGAAAGGGGGCTTTGTGCCAGTCTCAGGTAATGTTGAGCCGGACTGTGAGACTGTAGCTCTGTTTTGAAGCAGTTTGAAGAACTCGTAGATGTGGACAAAAGTGTTGAACTCAGTGATGATGAATTGATCAAAGAAGTTACAATGGCTAGGGTGGCAAAAATTCCCAAGATGGATTTAGAAGAACAAGAGGACGAAGAAGATGAAGGCTTGGAAGCACCTAGCACAAAAGAAGTTGTCAATGCTCTTACAATTCTTCGCCGTTTTTCTGCTACTGAAGGAATTAATTTGACGGATGGAAAGCTGCATATAAACACTATTGAGGAACGAGTGAGGCGAAAACGAGAAGCGAAACAGGTTCATGAAACTCTTGAGGCAATGTTTTGTTTTAATGTAAAATGAATATAGCTTTGATGTTTCAGTTGAATTGTAAAAACAATTTTAATGAGAAATTGCATAATAAAGGTGTTTATGTTGTAAATATATTGATATACAGTACATATTCACTATTTTTAACCTTGCAACCCTCGAGAGACCAAACTGTGGCTATAGTGTCTCATTGGATATAATGTCCTTTTGGCTTGGCACCAAGTGGGACACTATAAACGGCTTCCACTGCATATATATATATATATATAAAATTTATTTTTATGCAGGAAGGAGGGGCCATGGGCAAATGCCCGCAAAAGCACCTCTCCCATGGAAGAAGAGAGCCAAATTCAAGGTCCCGGGTTTTCGAGATGCCTAGACACTCTGCGTTTGAAAGATGAGAGGTTATGGACAGGAGGAAAGATGGATTAAGGAAGATTGTTCCAGAGTTGACCGGTTGAGTAGATGAAATACTGAAAATACCGATTAATCCTTGCATTAGATAGTTGGACAGAAAAGGAATGAGAAAGTATAGAAAGTCTGGTACTACGTGCTCTCTTTAAAGGAGGAGGCATGCAGTTAGAGAGTTCAGAAGAGCAATGTCCGTTATGATAGCGATACTGAAGAGAGAGTGAGGCAAAATTGCGGCGAAGAGAGAGAGATTGAAGACAATCAGTAAGAGGCGGGGAATTGATGAGACGAAAATCCTTTGATTCCACCCGGTCAAGTACGGCTGTGTGGGTTAAACCACCCCACACATGAGAAGCATACTCCATACAGGGGCGAACAAGACCCCTGTACAGAGACAGCAACTGAGTGGGGGTGAAGAAACTGCGAAGCCGGTACAGCACACCTAACTTCTTGGAAGCTGTTTTGGAAAGAGAGTATATGTGATCTTTCCAGGAAAGATCACGAGAAAAGGAAACGCCAAGAATGTTAAGAGAAGATAAAGGATTGAGTTGTGTGTTGTTGAAGGTAAGGGGATAGTCGTGTGAAAGATTGTGACGAGTAGACAGATAAAGGAACGGAGTGTTTGAGGCATTGAAAACCACAGGGTTTTCTCTGCTCCAATTAGATATAGCAAAAAGATCAGAGATCAGATGTCCCATAGCCGTCCTACGCGAATCATGAAGCGACTGCTGTGAGGGACGCTTTGGGAAGCGGGTGGAGAAGTGAAGAGTGGAATCATCGACATAGGAGTTGGATGGTGACGGTACCTTCTGAAAGCCTCCTCTCTGTTTCGGATAGCATTAGAACAAGTAAGGTTTTTTTGCGTTAGTAGTTGGAATAGAATATGGAATGTACGCCTCCATGCCCGAGAGAATCACCTCTGAACATTCTGAACGCTCAGAAGGATCCCAGCCATGGAAGCAGTAATCATTCCATGGGAAATCACAGAAGTACTGCCTAAGGGCCTTCCAATCAGCGGCGTCGAAGTGCCAAAGGCGCCTCTTGGGAGGATCCAAAGGCCGAAGTGGAGCGATAGGACAGGAAACAGATATAAGATTGTGATTAGAGGAGCCCAACGGAGAGAAAAGTTTCACAGAGTAAGAAGAAGGATGAGAGGTAACAAATAAATCCAGAATGTTGGGTCTATCTCCAAGGCGATCGGGATACGAGTAGGGTGATGTACAATCTGCTCTAGGTCATTTAGGATAGAAAAGTTGTAAGCTAGTTCTCCAGGGATGTCAGTGAAATGTGAGGAAAGCCAAAGGTGGTGGTGAACATTGAAATCTCCTGAAATGAAAATTTTAGCAAAGGAAGAGCGGGAAAGAATGTATTCCACTTTGGAAGTGAGGTAGTCAAAGAATTTTGGATAGTCAGTAGAATTAGGAGAAAGGTAAACAGCGCAGATGTATTTAGTTTGAGATTGACATGTAAGCCGTAGCGAGAGGGTATAGAATTCGGAAGATTCGAGTTCGGGAATACAAGAACACATTAGGTCATTGCGTACATATACGCAACATCCACCTTTGGAGTGAAACTGAGTATAGAGAAAGTAAGAGGGGTACAGAAAAGGGGTTGTTGTCAATTGTCTCAGACACCTGAGTTTCAGTGGAAAAGAAGATGAGGTTTCGAGGAGGAGAGGTGGTGTTTAACAGATTGAAAATTTAAGAAAAGGCCACGAATTTTGCAGAAGGTTATGAAAAGTGAATCAGACAGAGGTCCAGAACATCTCGAATGGGCGGTAGCAGATCCAGCCCCACTGCCCGGGTCGGCGTTCTCGGTATCAGCAGTGGGGGGGGGAGGGAGCCAGAAGTGGGGACATTTATGGTCCCCTCCCCACGGGAGTCCGAGGCTCTTGAAATTGATGCTATTTTTTTTTTTAAATTTTGAAAAGATTATGTGGTGTGTAAGATGCATGTATATGTAGTGAGGAATAGGGAGAGAAGTGTGTGTTTGAAAGCATGCTGGACTGCTCACAGGGTACATAAGACACTGAAAAGATCAGCTAAGGAGGACAGTGACAAGAAACGGGAGTTCCAGCACTCCCTATCTTCTGTCTAACGTCCCCCCCCCCCCCCCCCCCCCCGGAGTACTTCCCTGGTCGGTTGATGTCTACGATCTACTCCTGCAAAAAATTATATATATATATATATATATATATATATATTATATATATATATATATATAGAGAGAGAGAGAGAGAGAGAGAGAGAGAGAGAGAGAGAGATGCTGGGCCACCGGCTTGACCCCCGTGTGAGAGACCGACACAGGAAACATGTGCAAGGTTGCAAGTCATATATATATATATATATTTTTTTTTTTTTATCTGCAAACGACACGCACTATAATTAATGTAAAGAACGACGATTATGTAGAAGAGCGTCCGCACAAGAAGAGGAGAAAGAACGAACAAATGAAAAATGAGGCACCTCCCAGGAGGAGGAGAATGTAGGAGAATTACGACTTCTGACTGGTCGAGGACCTTGGTGTAGTGGATAGCATGTCCGACCGGCAATTGGATGATCCCGGGTTCGATTCCTGGGAGGTGCCTCATTTTTCATTTGTTCGTTCTTTCTCCTCTTCTTCGCGGACGCTCTTCTACACAAGCGTTCTTCACATTAATTATACTGCATGTTGTTTGCAGTTAAAATGTATATATTTACGGCATGAGAAGGTGCCCCCTCAGGGCATTCGATTCTGCTCGTATGTAGGAGAATTACGACTTCTGACTGATCGAGGACCTTGGTGTAGTGGATAGCATGTCCGACCGGCAATTGGATGATCCCAGGTTCGATTCCTGGGAGGTGCCTCATTTTTCATTTGTTCGTTCTTTCTCCTCTTCTTGTGCAAACGCTCTTCTACTCAAGCGTCGTTCTTTACATTATATATACACACTGTATATATATTATATATATATATATATGTATCTGTGTGTGGGCGTGTAGAGCTTTATAAACTATCAAAAACATGCATATGAAGAAAGCTTTTAAGTCTTTACAAGTATAAATTAACTCTAAAATTAATTGCTGAAATGTTTACCATTAATTTAAACATGTTTTTTTTTATGTTCTGTAAAATTAATTTTTTACCTTTCAAACCAATCTTTCTTCACATATTTTGTCTCCACATTTTAACATATGTTTTATGGGTAAACATAACTTTTAACTTTCATTTGCTTTTGAGTTAATTTTTCAATTTGAGAACATAATTTAGATTCGCGGAGAAAATTCCCAATTTACAGCTGTGTCAATAGCAACACTACGTATACATCAGCGTCCGTAGTTCAGTGGGGTAACACCATTTTCCTACAAACAAAGTGAAGGCACTGAGGCTGTGTGGTTTGAATCCCGAAGATACTGGTAATAATATTATGGGAATTAGCGTAATTGGTCGCATTAGTTGGCCTGAGCGCTGTGTCAGTTTCTGGCATTTCTGTCTGATTTATTATTTGGAAAATATTTATCGATTTGTGATCAATGAAAAATGATCACCGAGCGAACAAATTTGGCGGAGCTTTTGCTGAGGCACGAGCAAATCAAACCGACGCTTGTTGGTAATTTAATTTTTTTTCCTTTTATCGAAATCCTGCATTGGACACACAGATTTTGAAATGTTGCGAAGCCCTGAACGATTTGTGGAAATTCACTTGATGATGAACTATACAAACGCCATGTCCATCACGTAACTCAGTTAAAGTGATTAGCAATGCAGAGGAAAATAATCAAATTTTGTTACGATGTACATATAAAAAAACATTAGTTTTTCTCCTGCATATATATATATATATATGAAAATTATTTCACGAAAGTGACACGTGAGGATGTTATTAGACGAAAGCGCTTGAGCACCACTTTGTGTTTCTTTTCCCTTCGTGGTTTTATTCATCACACACACACATATATATATATATATATATATATATATATATATATATATGCCTCGTTGAAGTTTCTCATCATATTTGTATATTAATAATAAACTAACATCGTTCGTATTTCATATTTTAACCCTTTAATGATCAAATGCATGAGCTTCTTAGTTAATGATATCAATAAGGTTCCAAAAACCCGGAAAGTTAAGAGGCTCAAATATTAGACTTCAAAGACCGGAGAAATTATTAAATTTAATGAAAGCAAAGATAAAATTTACCAGAATGTCGAATCAGACTATATTTTACTGTAATTACTGTAAAATATAAAATTTGGTCTGTAAACTTATTTTTTTGGTGATGAAAAATAAAAGTTTTATCTTTTAAATGTGAAAATACATCCCTCGTAAATAGGGATACTTCGTGGCAACATTGCTACACCGCATCAAATTAGATGAGCGAGGTTAAGCGACGTTGAATCTGATCAATAATTGGATGGGTGACGATCCCCTTCTTTCAGATGATGCAGCGACATATAGTCCGGATCCCACGTCAAACTGTAGATCCCCTCCGTCACGTGGCTTTTGCCGTTAGGAGAGTAGTTAAACAACCCAAGCCTTTGTTTATTATCTATCTATTTCACATAGGTAGATAATAAACAAATTACGAGTGAAAATAAACGTGTGACGCTTCGACAAAAAGATAGTTTCTTCTTGAAGAGTTTGTAAGCGGTTTACACCTTCCCTCTTGATAACTCTTGGCAGAAACAGTTGTTTCTTTGGAACGTCGCGACCTTATTGGTCTTTTTCAACAAATAAAATTTCTACAAATGGGACAATACATCGATAATACTTGGCGTTTTCATCGGAAAAACATTAAATATAATTTATATTTTTAAGTGCTTTTTCTAAAACCTGAACGAGAATGCTGGTTTTCGGTTGAGTAATATATGCAGTATGTAGGAACTCAGTGGGAAATTCCTTTTTTCTCGCCTTCCTCACTTGAAGAGGCCTAACGGAATTTTCCACACGTGAACAAGAAACCTTCACAAAGGAACGCTTATTTTTATTTTTGTTTCTCGTCATTACGGCCAAAAACCTAAGCGTCCTTTCAGCCGTTAGCTGCAGAGCCTATAAAAGTGCCAGCCCACTTCAGGTCGTCCTCGTTCACACTGGCTCATGGCCCAGACCTCCATCCGCTCTCCGGCCTTCGTCGGAGAGCGGCCCGCCGTCCTTCAAAACTCCATTCAAGCATACACGAAGTTAATCATCTCCGTTGATGTCATTTACTATTTCATCATTCTGGAAGCAACATCACTGCTGCAAGATGCAACTGGTACCATCCGGTCCCTTTCACCTCACTCAACATTCATCCATTTCGTCCTGCAAAGCTACATTTTCTTTTCATTAAGATCTCGTAAGGCCTTTCCGTCTTCGGAGTCACCTTCGTCAAAATCGCAGGTATATAAATCTCTCCTGACCACTGGCACTCAGCCTACAGTGTTTTGTTACGTCGTGATAGACTATTCGTATTCAACGTTTAAACGTCTACAAACTCTGCCTAATCGAATAGACCAGGGGTGGGGAACCTGCGGCCTTTTGGGGTACTAGTTGCGGCCTTCTGCCTACTTGACATTCAGAATCAACGTTTTTGTATGTGACTCAAATCAAAACGCGCTTGAGATCTCAGATGACGAATATGCACCTGTAGGACCAACTAAAACTACGGTTAACGATGTTGGAACCAAATGTACGACTCCTGTCCCGCAATAAGCAGTCACAAAAAGTCCTTAAATGGTTTATCACTTTTTCACTTAATATTAACATCATTTCACTTAATATCAGTTCTATTGTCAATTATTCCCCCCCCCCCCCCCCAAAAAAAAATAAATGCACTTGCTGAATTTTTTATTTATTATAAAAACCCTCACGTATTATCAAGTTTGATTTAAAATTAGTAAATATGTAGATTGTAGACTAAAATATGACATTTTGTTGTATTGTATATGTTAAATACTCAGCATGCGGCCTAATAGGGTCTTGGTTAAATGAAATGCGGCCTAATAGGGTCTTGGTTAAATGAAATGCGGCCTTCCAATGAAAAAAGGTTCCCCACCCCTGGAATAGACTATCTTCAGAGTATCCTCAATACCGTTTAAGCTACTCACGCATTTACGACCGCAGTTTAGGCCTAATCCGTTTATTAAACCACTACCATACTTTCATTACCTCAGCTTGTTACTTATTATTGTGTGTTCTATACCGTATATCTCATTATCTGGTGCTCTTCCAATACGTGCTCTACCGTAAAATTTACATTCCAATATGTGCTAACTAACGAAAATATCACGACCTAACCTAACCAATCGTCAAGGGCGTACAATTGACTTAATGATTGGTTAGGTTAGGTCAGGTCGTGATATTTTCGTAAGTTAGCACATATTGGAATGTACATTTTACGGTAGAGCACGTATTGGAAGAGCACCCATTATCTAAATCAGTGTTTCTTGTCATTAGTATATTCCCTTAGCTCTTATCCTCTATAAAATCATTCCTTATTGCTAATAATCAATCATTGTAATATAACACAATTACTGTATAAATAATTGTTAATTAATCACCGTGAACAAATAATTTATTTATTTTCCCAATTAAACAAAAAAAACACAAAATCATTTCCATATCCTTATTAAATAGTGTTTTGTTTGGCTGAACGGCCAAGCTGGTGACCGTATTACATTTCTATTCATTTATTATAGGATATATATATATATATATATATATATATATATATATGGAGAGAGAGAGAGAGAGAGAGAGAGAGAGCTTTGAAACTGCAGATAACAAACAGCCCAACACTGTAGGGTGGATCGATTTTACATGTTTTTCGATTTCCATATTCTAATAGAGACAAAAACTTGTGCATGCATGTGAAAATAGCCTCTGCAAAATCCTAGCTTAATTGGTAATCATCTTCTGCCCCCGGCAGAGCGATGAAAATCATATTTTAGTAGTCAAAAACGTATTTTTAAACCCTAGCCTAGAGTCATAAAATTTTGTGTGTGTGTTATTTCATGCCTAAGCAACGATATAAATGCTATGGGAAATATATAAATGCATTATTTAAGACAAAGAGCCGATCTGAAAATATGTATAATATACATATTTTCAGATCGGCTCTTTGTCTTAAATAATGCATTTATATATTTCCCATAGCATTTATATCGTTGCTTAGGCATGAAATAACACACACGCAAAATTTTATGACTCTAGGCTAGGGTTTAAAAATACGTTTTTGACTACTACAATATGATTTTCATCGCTCTGCCGGGGGCAGAAGATGATTACCTATTAAGCTAAGATTTTGCAGAGGCTATTTTCTCATGCATGCACAAGTTTTTGTCTCTATTAGAATATGGAAATCGAAAAAAATGTAAAATCGATCCACCCTACGGGCCAACAGTGTTCCTACGTGAGAGGTGAGAAATGAAACTCTTTATTACTACTGCACAAGACGATTGCTTACAGTACTTCTATAGGAGTCGCTGCTGATGAAGAAGCCACCTTAGACAGCATCACGCTCTGACAAAAGGTGCACACCCTCAAGCAGTCTGCCCTCGGAAAACAAAAATGGTGGTTTACAACGCACAAAGAGTAGCTTATAACTTAGCCTAAGCCTGAACCTAGCTTAGTTCCCAAAACCCATCTAACTCGCAGATTTGATGCAAATAGCCCTGAGAATATCTAAGATCCAATATTTTCCAATCCCTATCTCCTGCTCATTTAGTACCAATCACCATGAGAAAAACTCTATAGCTTGGTCAGCTTTAAAAGAACCAAAGATAATAAAGAACTAAAGAAAATGGTATTAATGCCTTCGGGATTAATAATAATTTATTATTTTCACAAGAAGTTAAACGAAACGAATACCAAATATTTTCCTGACTTGTAGTTGCGAAATTGAAATTTTTCTTAAAATTTTTCTGAAGGAGAATTTCATCAAATTAAATCTCTATATAATGTTCAGTATCAGAAACAAAATATGGATTAATTTTAAATGCTACTACCTATTTCATGAGGAACAAAAGTATTTTGATTCGAAAAGTAGATTTGCTTTTGAGGCTTCAAATTTATTTAAATATTTTCATGGTCTTATTCAAACGCAAACCAACTTTTTCAGGTTTCTGATTTGTCGAATGACAGCTTTTCACTAGCAAGGGAGAATCTACAGAATCTACAGAAGCTAAGGCTAACAAAGACCCTAAGATCCACTCTAAGGTTAGCCCGAGAGAAAGGAAAGAGTAGGGGGTTAAGAGAAGAGAATAAGGGGTTAAGTAAATTAAGTAAGTAGACCCTGACTTAGATTCTGAAGTCGTATTTCATAAATAATAATAATAATAATAATGATAATAACTCGTATATGATTTAAAACCTAATTTTGAGAACTGATATAAAATCCGGCAACACCTAATTTTTATTTCTTTACTAGCAGAATTACCCAGCTTCGCTCTGGTTCAGTATACGAGTATATGAAATTACCTTGACTCTGTGTCTTTGATCAGAATTAAATTTAGTCTAAAACAAATGGTAACTATAAATTGAAAACAAACTATAAAGTAAAGATAGGTTAAGGAAAGCAGTCTTGAAGATTATCTTTATTTTTCAACAAATGGTTCAAAAGTATAAATAAAGTGCACAGATAATTGATATTTAGTGAATTAGCACCAAGTAGTGATCTTTTAGATGTTAATGAAAGTTGCATGAAATGAGAAATGGAGAACATTACAATTATTATTACTGCAAATGTTTGAGAAAAATACATTAAATCAAATATTTATACCATATAATCAATGACATGTTATCGCTGCAGTGCTTCGGGATAAACTATGTTGACTGTTTTCCCATCAGCACCCAAAATGAAAAGATTTTTACTGTCACCAACTCTTGAGCACCCAACATAAAGCTGGCCATGAGAAAAACATAGATTCTGTAGGTTGAGGCCAACTACCTCAAGCGACTGGCCCTGAGTTTTGGTGATGCTCATGGCAAAACTTAATCGAATTGGGAACTGGAGGCGCTTGAATTGAAATGGCATGGCAAGTCCGATGGAATGATTGGAATTCGTGGAATGAAGACATCATTTCCTGCTGCATGTCCAGTCATTATTATGACCTCAATAACATACGCCCACAGCTTCTTTACAGCCAACCGCGTTCCATTACAAAGTGTTGGTGGGTCCATATTCCTGAGAAGAATGATAGGTGCACCAATATTGAGATGTACAGTATATTGTGTGGTGGCACACCTGGTGGCTCCAGAGAATTGAGAAATTATGTTAAATAATTGACAGCATCGTTGGTGTCTGGAACAGTGTCAACTGACTTGTATTGGTGCATCTCACCAGGTAACTGTAGGAGTAGCCCTCTGTTCATGGCATCAACTGCATCATTCTTTGGTGCAAGGATGGCTCTTTCAGAAAGCCACTTGTGATTCCGGAAATGAGAAATAACATTTGGGAAAACTGAATCTTTGAGTTCTTGAGGCGTTGTAACTGCTTGACCAATGTTTTCGACTGATACCATTTCATGCATGTTCTCAGAAACCATTTTGCCATTTCCCAGCTGAAGTAACCTTCCTGCAAAATTTCCAACAGAAGCATCACCTGTCAAATGCACTCGCATGTTAGTTGTTCGGGTGAGTCGGTGAATGTTGTTTCAGATATATGAAGCCTTGATGCACGCTTGTAGTTCATCTGCTTTGGTTTCACGTGGAATGACTGGGAGTGTTCGGCGAAAGTCACCAGCCAAGACCATAGTGACACCTCCCATTAGTTTGTCAGTACGTCGAAGATCTTTCAGGGTCCGGTCCACAGCTTCAAGCGCAGCTTTATGAGACATAATGCATTCATCCCAGACAATGAGCTTACACTCCTGCAGAACCCTTGCTTTGCCACTTCCCCTTCCAATCTTGCAGGTTGGTGCCTCTTTACGTGCCAAATTCAAAGGCAACTTGAATACTGAGCGAGCAGTCCTTCCTCCTGTTAAAAGTGTAGCAGCAATAACTGATGATGCCACTGCTAGGGCAATCATGTTTCTGTGTCTAATTTTAGCTAAAAGGAGATTGATGAGAAAAGTTTTTCCTGTTCCGCCTGGAGCATCCAGAAAAAAGATGCTGCCGCTTCCACTGAAAACATCTTCAGTGAATCTGTCCAATCTCTGGTCTGGAACCAGACGTTGTTCATTTTCCTGTATATATTCAGCAAGTTGGTCAGTATTGTAATTTGTTTCTCTGAGAATATCAGTGGATAACTCATTGATATTAACTCGCTGTGGCTCTGGGAGACCGAAACTTTTGAGATCAGAGCCACCTAATTCTCTCAGCTTGTCCTCAATAATTATAAGAGCTCGATTGAAAATGTCATCACAGAAATCTACATTTAGGTTTTGGTTTTGCATTTGTGCCCCGTTCAAAATGTCCTCAGCAAGGTTCTCTTTGTAGTTGTTCCAGAGTTCCCGAGGATTAGATATGGCGCATATGTGCAGCATAATGGCAAAAAGATTCCGCATCATCATTGGTGACTGTGTAGCAGCCAGGGCCGCCGAGAGCTGCCCCGGGCCCCTGGGAAGGATTGATATATGGGCTCCCCTGTTTACTCAGTATTTTATTATGAATGTTTTTTGTGTACATAACAAACAAACTGATTATATGTCCAAGTCACTATTCAAAACATAGAGTATGAATAAACAACTCAGAAGAAAATTACCATTTTATTTTTCGAATCAATTACATTAATTCTATCACCATACAATTTACAAATGCAGTACCAGTCCATGCAGGCAAGACAATTGTTTACTGCAAGATTTTCATAATTAGAAGTGTACTTTCTTTGCCTTCTCTCTAGCAAAGTGGTAAATGATTCTGATGAAATTTAAAGTACGGGCTAACTAGCTTTCAATTATGATACAATGGTTCTCAGATCTGTCAGTCGGTCTTGGGCACTGGTGGACCGCAGGTAATATTTTATCTGTTTCAGTTTGACTATGATAATCTCTATAAAATGTATGTTCATTAATTATATTTCCTCTCTGTTATTTAATCAACTGCTTTATTAATAATTTTAGATTTTATCCCCTATCTTTCCGGGCCCCCTAGAAGTCCGGGCCCAGGGAATTTATCCCGGCTTACCCGCCCTCTCTGCGGCCCTGGTAGCAGCTGCTTCATTCAGGGTGTTACTCCAATGGGCATCATCTTCAAGGAGTCCTCTCAATTGGCAAGCTGGTTTATAAGTCTCATGAACTCTGCCGTCCACTGTTCGCAGTGGAGTAGGAGTAGACGCAAGAAAACGCATTCTGAATTGCCAGGCTGCGCAGTGTAAACACGGGCTAAAGCATCACTGGCCTTGACATTAAGATGCTCTGGCCAATTATATCCTACTTTTCGACGGGCCCACTTCTTACTTCCACTATTCCATATGAAATACTTGGGTACTTGGTGGTAGAGTAGAGTCTTAGCATATTCATCTTCCCTGCAAAGGTTAAAAAATCCTGTGAGAGTCGTGTCTTGTGTAGCTTGGGCACAATAAAGTGCATTTTCTTCAATAAGTAAACTCTTTGGTCATTCTCAAGATGTATACACTGAGATGAACCACTGCAAGAGGTCTTTCATGAATTGGAAAACTCAGAATTCTCGAGACGGCCTCATTACTGCTGATATATCGGCCTAATTCATATTGTTGAACCTCATCATTCTTGGATACATCCTTCTGAAGGTTAAACAAAGCCATATCAGTTCCCTTGTTGACATATTTGCCGACATATTTTATGGACTTGATGGAATTACACATTTCAACATTGATGTGAGCATTGAACAGTCAAGAGAGGAGTGGGCAATATGGAACAATCCACCTGTTGTCAACTTGAATTTCAGAATCACGAATCTAGACAGCTGTTGTAAGTCCACCATCCTCTGGGCTTCTTCGGCGATACCCGTTAGACCGCCTAGCTGAGTGACCCGGCGTTCCTGGGTGGATGTTCAATGCTATATATATATATATGTTATACATGTTATAATTTATAATCGAAGTCGCGCCCTGATGACTGTTATAGTGATTTTATTCATTCAATATTTCACACGCTAGTGTATGACTAATTTCCTTCCGAACGGAAATCACACGCCAGTGACGCGAACGGTTTCTATGATTTCATCTGGGAAACACAATGGATCGTGAGACGTTTGCTTCTCCAAAGTTCTCAGGTGACGTCAACCGCTTGCGTGATGGCGTCGCCAGGTTCCGTTCCTTTGACTATATAAGAAGGGGATCAGCGCCCTTACAGCAGATCCCTGGAGGAGGGTCTCCGGGCTGACGAGGGAAAGTCAGCTCGTTAAAGAATTGCTTTTGAGAATTGGAAGATTGGGTATCAATTTGAAGTCTGACCGTTTAGAGAGAAAGAAAAGATCGGTAGTTTGGAATTGATTCATATAAGTCAGGGGACTCAGAAAGGACGAGAGGGCGTCTTAGAAGGGGTCTCGACTTATTTCATATCTTACAATGAAGATAAAGTAACATTTTTTAATTATAAAACCTTTATTATTTTATTATTATTATTACCCCCCTGTTCTATATAAAAGAAACATTTGATTCATGCCAATCCATTATATTTATCTCGCTTATATTCAAATTAAAAATCGTGTAAGCCGTTGTGTTTATTTTCTACTCTTTGGGCTTTGATAACTGGGATAAAAGAAAAACACGGGCCCACACAGTACTCCTCGATTGTGGGAATACGAAGAGTAAACTATTTCTGCATCCAGGAGTGCTAAAGTAATAACCCTCTCTCTAGTAACATCCTGACTTTGCCCGAACTCGGAGGGAGCAGGTTATTACATATATATATATATGAAAATTATTTCACGAAAGTAACACATGTTACTTTCGTGAAATAATTTTCATATAATGAACACCACGCGTTCCTTCGGCTTGCTGTTCCCTCTCTTGTCTCCGTTTGTGTCCGTGTTTTCTTCTACATTAATGAAGGGGCATGCAATTCGTATCCGACGGAAGTTTCTTACTAAGTGTCTGGAGGAGCAAGTTCTTCCCAAATCCCTGCTTCCGATTCGCCTCAGACAAATTGACGACCATCCGTTCAACAACTTCAGCAGATTAATTTTAAAGAAACATATTGAAGTCACCAGACAAAATGAGTGGTCCGCCTTCAAAAATTTAAACATCGCCAAACATAATTTTGTAACCGTTATTCCCCAACCGTGGATCCAACCTTTGTTTGATGAAATTTACAACGAGTTGCGTCGGAGAACTACTTCACTTCGTAACATTTTGGATCGAAAAATTAAAAGTCTCATTCGAGATAGTCAGTGGAGTAAAAAAGCAAGCTCAAAGTGTGTTTTGAACCTTTCTTCGAAAAACATTAGTGACGATGCAAAAAGTGCCCTTGGATATGGTATGTCCTTTTTTATTTTTAAAAAACCTTCGGCTTTACAAATTTGTTACAGTCTCGCGTGTTTTGAAAAACAGTGTAATCTCCCTCAGTATTTGTTTAACATAGTTAAAGGCCTCGTTTATAGTGCGGCGAATGGTAATTACGAAGATAACTTTCCTAAACGTTTTCGCAATAGCCTCTCACAATTAAAAAAAGATGGGGAGCTCCATATTACTAAAGCAGACAAGGCTAACACCATAGTTATTATGGACAAAGTGGACTACATCGGAAAGATGAACGAGCTTCTCCAGGACCCCGCCACATACACCAAACTTAGGAAGAACCCGCAGGATGACGTCATCAAATCATTTAATAGTGGCTTGAAACGCCTTCTCAAAGATCATAAGGACTTAATTCCGCTTTTCATGTCCACTTCACCTGCTCTGCCCTACCTTTACGGTCTTATTAAAACCCACAAACCTGGTAACCCTATGCGCCCTATTATTAGCTCGGTGGGCTCTATTACTTATAAACTCTCCAAATGGCTTGTCAAAGTCTTGTCCCCCATTCTCGGAACTATCTCTGATTCACATGTAAAAAATTCCATGGATCTTACGGAAAAATTGAATAATGTACGTACTGAAACTAACGATAAATTGATCAGTTTTGATGTTTGTTCATTGTTTACAAAAGTGCCGATTGACGATATGCTTGACTTTCTCTCCCAAGAATTACATAAGTATGACCTGCCACTACCTTCACACATTGTTTTGGAACTCATTAAGCTTTGCATCAAAGAGTGTAAATTCACTTTCAATAACGAGTATTATCAACAAGTTTTTGGGATGGCTATGGGCAACCCCTTATCGCCCCTCCTCTCCAATATTTATATGGAGTTTTTCGAAATTACCTATATTCCGAGAATCCTGGGGGTTGGCATCCCTTGGTTGCGGTACGTCGACGATATTTTGTGTATCTGGCCCATGAATCGTGACCTGGATAGCTTCCTCCTTCAGTTAAATGATCAAGTCCCCTCCATTAAGTTTACTTTAGAAGTTGAGCAAGACAATTCAATCCCATTTTTGGATGTGCGTGTACATAGGGAAAGCCCAGGTTTTAAGTTTAGTATCTATCGGAAAACGACAAACAATTTGTCCTACGTACACTTTTACTCGGGACATGATACCCCCACTAAGAAGGCCATATTTTCATCAATGTTTCTCCGCGCCCTTAGGATCGCCAGTCCGGAATACATCGATGCCGAATTGGAAAAAATCAACGGTATTGGAAGTGATTTGTGTTATCCATCTACGTTTATGGAATCTTGTCTCAACAAGGCAAAACGAACTTTCTATCGTGTCAATATTAACACTCGTACTTTGTCAAAAAATATTTTAGTACTTCCATTTTTCCCGGGCTTTTTAGGCATTGCTAATGTACTTAAACTTTTGGATATTAATGTAGTATTTTCATATAACAATATTGTGAAAAATATCATAGTAAAAAATAGCCCTACCAATAATTCAGGCATTATCTATAAAATTGGTTGTAAACAATGTGATTCCTTTTACATAGGTCAGACGGGAAAGGATTTGCACACACGTATAAAACAGCATCAATATTCCGTTAGAACAGGACAGTTGTCCAGTGCCCTTTTTGTCCATTTGTCAGAGTTAGCCCACTGTATTGATTGGAATAATGCTTCAGTTTTATTCCATTCAAGCAACATTGTTAATAGAAATATTCTTGAGTCTGCCATTATCCAACTTTCAATAACTTCAAAGCAAGTTCAAAGGTCTTTTTCAACTCGATCCTGTTATTTTGAATTCCTTTAAAACAGATTTAGATAAGAAGGGTAAAACATTAAATCTTTGGTAAACTTGTCTTCTACTTTATTAACTTTTAATTTGCATTTTATTTTTTTTATATATATCGAAACCTGACCATAGGCAGCAGTGTGTTAAAACCCGGGCAGAGTTCCAGTATAAATTTGTATTTTTATAATCCATTTGATCTTGTGCTAAAAATCGATTAACTTTTAATTTGCATTTTATTTTTTTATATATATCGAAACCTGACCATAGGCAGCAGTGTGTTAAAACCCGGGCAGAGTTCCAGTATAAATTTGTATTTTTATAATCCATTTGATCTTGTGCTAAAAATCGATATTTTTCCTTACAAATCTGTACGCCTCACTGGTAATCCTTTACGGTTTTAATTTTTAATTTTTTATTTTTACTTCTCTTTTTATTGTATATATATGTATGTATGTATGCATTTGTATATATAGATATGCATGTATATATATATATGTATATATATATGTGTGTGTGTATGTATGTTATTTATTTTTTCTTTTTTTCTTTTTGTAACCTATATATAGGCTTAACCTTTTTATGTACTTCAGTGTTCCTGAGGATGTCATTAGACGAAAGCGCTTGAGCACCATTTTGTGTTTCCTTTCCTTCGTGGTTTTATTCATCATATATATATATATATATATATATATATTAACTGCAAACAACACACAGTATAATTAATGTAAAGAACGACGCTTGTGTAGAAGAGCGTTCCGCGCAAGATGAGGAGGGAGAACGAGCAAATGAAAATGAGGTACCTCCCAGAATCGAACCCGGGATCATCCAATTGCCGGTCGGATATGTTAACCACTACACCAAGGACCCCGATTAGTCAGTACTCGTAATTCTCCTACATACGAGCGGAATCAAATGCCCTGAGGGGCACCTTCGCATGCCGTACATATATACATTTTAACTGCAAAGAATACACAGTATAATTAATGGAAAGAACGACGCTTGTGTAGAAGAGCGTTCTGCACAAGATGAGGCGGGAGAACGAGCAAATGAAAAATGAGATACCTCCCAGGAATCGAACTCGGGATCATCCAATTGCCGGTCGGATATGTTAAGCACTACACCAAGGACACCGATTAGTCAGTACTCGTAATTCTCCTACATACGAGCGGAATCAAATGCCCTGAGGGGACACCTTCGCATGCATGCGAAGGTGCCCCCTCAGGAGAATTACGAGGACTGACTAATCGGGGTTCTTGGTTTACTGGTTAACATATCCGACCGGCAATTGGATGATCCCGGGTTCGATTTCTGGGAGGTACCTCATTTTTCATTTGCTCGTTCTCTCTCCTCATCTTGTGCGGAACGCTCTTCTACACAAGCGTCGTTCTTTACATTAATTATACTGTGTTGTTTGCAGTTAAAATGTATATATGTACGGCATGCGAAGGTGCCCCCTCAGGGCATTTGATTCCGCTCGTATGTAGGAGAATTACGATTACTGACTAATCGGGGTCCTTGGTGTAGTGGTTAACATATCCGACCGGCAATTGGATGATCCCGGGTTCGATTCCTGGGAGGTACCTCATTTTTCATTTGCTCGTTCTCCCTCCTCATCTTGTGCGGAACGCTCTTCCACACAAGCGTCGTTCTTTATATATACAGTGCCCGCGAAAAGTATCCGATCACTCAAGAAAATACAATATTTTCCCTTGATATTCAGAGACACATAATTCACTTTCTATTTGTTCTAGCGACATCTGGTAACTTTGAGGTTGCTCGCTGATATGAGAGCTATCCACGCATTCTCAAATTAGTGTTCTGGTAGCCTTCGTTGCGGGTGGCTGTGTCTCAAAGTTGTCAGATTTCACTGTTTGTGTAAATTTATTGATATTTTGTTATTTTTTACAGAAAGTGGTGTAAATAAAATTTATATATAATGTGTGCTAAAAAACAACTTAAGAGTGATTGTCGAGGTGCTATTGTTGCTTTGCATACATGTGGGAAATCACAGAGACAGATAGCTAAGGAATTAAACATATCCCAAAGTACCGTTAATTTATGGGTTTCACGGGCTAAGAACATGCCGGCCTAACCACGCCAGTCCCTAAAAAAACGATCTGGCAGACCGAGAAAAACAAATTCACGAACAGACAAACTTATGAAACGTTTAGTATTGAAAAACCCAACAATATCTGCGAAAGAAATAAAATTTAATATGAATAATTTGTTATCTGGTGTTTCTGAACGAACTATCCAGGAGCGGCTCCAAAAAGAACTCGGATTACCATTTCGCCATGCTGCTAAGAAACCGTTCATTAATGAAAAATGCGTAAAAAACGTGTCGCATTTTGTAAAAATATATTCATTGGACTGTTTGACTGGAAGAAGGTTTTATTTAGTGATGAGTCGACATTTTTGACATTCAGAAGTTGTCCAAAAAAGGTTCGCCGGCCCATTGGCTCAATAGGATGGACCCTAAATACACCCTAAAGACAATGAAACACCCTCCAAGTGTGATGGTTTGGGGTTGTTTCGGTTACTATGGGCGTGGAAAACCTATATTTTCTTCCGAAGAACACAACTATGAATGGTGCACGGTATTTAGCAATGCTACAGGATAAACTTCCAATGGCAATGGCAATCCAAAGGACAAAAACATACATGCATGATGGTGCACCATGTCACAGGGCCAAAAGTGACAAAATGGATTACTGACAATAAATTTGATATTTTGGATTGGCCTGGTAATAGTCCAGATCTCAATCCGATAGAAAATAGTGGCTAATAATAAAAAATAAGGTTGAATGCCACGACACTGCTCAGTCGAAAAATTACAAGAAGCCATCAAAAAGGTATGGTGCAAGGAAATATCAGTGGAAGTTTGTCAAAACTTGATTAAATCCATGCCAAAACGTCTAGAACAAGTCATCCAAACCAAAGGACAGATGACAAAATACTAATATAAGGTTAGTATACATTTAAACATTGTTTTTAATGTAAAAAAACAAATTTCCAGGTGATCGGATACTTTTCGCGGGCACTGTATATTATATATATTATATATATATATATATATACTGTATATATATATATACTATATATATATATATATATATATATATATATATATATATATATGCCGGGTAGGTCAACTGAATGCCCGATTAGGTTACTTAAATACCCGGTTAGTTCAACTAAATGCCCGATTAGATTAATTGAATGCCAGGGTAGGCTAATTGAATGCCCGGTTAGGTTAATTGTACTCCCTTGACGATTTTAGTTGAAGATAACGAAAATATCAAGACTTAACTTAACCAATCGTCATGGGCGTACAATTGACCTAACCGGGCATTCAATTAACCTAATCGGTCAGTCATTCAACACCCAGGTGCACAACCTCGGGACCTAATCAATATGTTTGTGACGTTTCATGTTTGTATCAGCTTCCATTTTGGAGTTATGGCTGGAATAGAGAGAAGAGAGAGAGAGAGAGAGAGAGAGAGAGAGAGAGAGAGAGACACACACACACACACACACACACACACACACACGTCCTTTTATTATTATAGACTAGCAGAACGACCCGGCGTTGCCGGGGTGTATGTTGAACGGTATAAGCTAACGAAAATATCACGACTTAACCTAACCAATCGCCAAGGGCGTACAATTAACCTAACTGGGCACTCAATTAACCTACCCGGGTATTCAATTAATCTAATCGGGCATTCAGTTGACCTAACCGGACATTTAATTAACCAAAAGGTGGCTGAGCAACTATCTTTCAGGAAGATACTCACATGTCACATTTAATGGCAAGTCATCTAAAAACAAGCTTTTTTCCGAACGGGGTCCCCTCAAGGCTCTGTTCTCTCACCAAACTGTTCAACTTATACATGCTGACATTCCAACACCCATAGATAACAGCTTACCTTATCATCATATGCAGATGACATCACTCTAACATTCACCCACAACAACATCGACACCGTTACAAATAACCTACGAACATACATAAACAGTATACAAGACTGGCTCACACACAATAGACTCAAAGTAGCGCCCACAAAATCAAATCACCTTGCTTACAAGCAACACGAAAGAACACCAGGTAACTCCACAGCTTACACTAAACAACACCAACATTCCACACACTCACAAGACCAAAATACTTAGGGTCACATACAACACATCATTATCTTTTGCAAACCACATTCAGGCATTAAAAACAAATGTACGTCAAGACTTACACGCTTAGGGTACTAACAGGCACAAACTTTGGACACCAGCAGGAAACAACATCACTTGATACAAACAATATATTCGCTCAGTTATGGACTATGCTAGCCCATGCTGGGCACCCATTAGCTTAAACACACACATAAACACCTTACAGACAATACAAAACAACGCACTTCGTATCATTACAGGATGCACTCAAACAACACCAATAGAACCCTGCACACAAAAACAAAGATACTGAAAGTTAGGGAACATTTAAACATGAGGGAACACAATTCATGGCAGCAGCGACAACTAACCCACAACACCTTGCCACTACATGTACAATCATGCACCGACACCTCGCACCATTAAGGTAACACCAGAGAGACATTATAACCAAATACTCCATTCCATACCACGCCCCCACGGACATCACACAGTACAGAAACCCATAATACACACCTAACCCACAAAGCACTGAGACTCGGTCCGAACGCGGTCCTAGGTACGAAGCCGCCACCCATTAACAGGTCAGAGATCAGCCTGAGCAGATCGGATCGAGTTAACTTAGTACGATTCCGATGTGGACATCACCCCAACTTACAGACATATAAACACAGACTAGACAACTCCACAGATGACACTTGCCACCTGTGCCAGGACACACCACAAACAATTGAACACATTATGACAGACTGTACCACTCTAGTACAACAACAAACACAACAACACACACTAGTGCGCTGAACCTCTGGTCCACTCCGGAGAGGGCGATCGGTTACCTGCGTGCCGCCGGCTTGCTCGATCGCGGTGCTGGGGCCTTCGGGCCCAGTAATTTTAATTATTTAATTTATTAACACCCAGGTGTACAACCTGGGGACCTAAGCAATATGCGTGAAGTTTCATGTTTGTAAATGCTTCCATTTTGGAGTTATGGCTGGAACACACACACAACACACACACACACACACGCGCGCGCGCGCCTTTTTATTATTGTAGACTGAGGTAGACCACATATTTTCATGAGCGCATATTCAGCATAAAACTTTGAAACTGCGCAGGCAACCATAATCCAACAATTATTCAGCATTTCAAAACTTCCTGAAATCAAATTAATTACGAAGATACCTCACTTTATTACGAACACGAAGGAAACCATTTTCAATTTTGCTGAATTTTAATTCTGTGTTACATGAACAGAATTGAATTTCATAATGTCGATGTTGAACCTTATGGGGTATAGAATTTTTAGATTTTAAACTACATTTTAGCTTTTCAATGAAATTACTAACTTAACCCAACCGACTACCCTACCCTAGACCTAAGCTAACCTAGTGTAACCTAACCTAACCTAACTTAAACTAACTTTTTAGTATCGACATTATGCGTGTCGATATTGTGCAAATTAGATAAAGAATGGTATTCCCCAAGTAAATATCAATATAAATGAAGCACAATATGAAATTCATTATCAGAATTATCCGCATTACAAGACTTTATTAACAAATGAAGTAAAGTTAACGTATGAAACGTTTGCATTTATGGTTTATGCAACTGAATAAATGAAATAGCGAAATCAAATTGGATTTTAAATTGTTGCAAAGGAGCAAAGTCGACCCGGGAGAAAGTAAGCTTTGAAATTCGTCCTACGAAATAATTACGCAGGAGCCGTAATTAGTATAATAAAATAATTAAATTAATCCTTCATTATCTGTATAATGCCTTCAAAGAGCATTATTAAATGTTGCAGTGGGTTATGAGCACTTTTTGTGAACACGAAAGGCAATTTATAGGAATTTTTTACTGAAAGTTAGCACAGTATAATGATATTAATATGAGCAAACAGAAAAGTTTGTAGTTTCCGCAAAAAGTTTCCCAAGAAACATAAAATTTCTAAAAAAGCATAAAAAATTACTAATCGGTTTATCTTTAGATATTTTATTATTTTTGGTGAATGCGGGAGTGTGAGAGAGTTAACGAAAGGGTTAAACGAAAGCGTTAAGTGTTTTCTTGGTCGTTTAAATATACGACAAATTGTGTTAACTTTTATCTCGTGGTAGTGCGATGGTAGTGCTCGCAATAACTATTCAGGAGGTCCCAGGTTCGAATTCTTGTGAGAAATTTTTGTTTCATACAAAAATCACGCGTGCTCGGGCGTGTTATTCCATATATATATATATATATATATATATATATATGGAACAGTGACACGAGAGCTACCATCATGTAAACATCATTATTCCAATTTGGGTATGATTAGTGTTTTCAGTAGAGGAATCATTATATTCCTATCCCTTCGTTTAAAGGTTCTCAGTATCTGCCCAGTTATTCTCTTTGTTCTGTTTACTGCTATCTTATTTTGTGTTTCAAATTTCGCATCATCAGTCATTACAACCCCTAAATCTTTTACTCCAGAATTTCTCTGAATTTCCCGTCCATTTAGGGTATAATATTCCACGGATTTTAGGTCTTCTCTTTTTTCGTACCGTAACAGCTGAAATTTCTCAGTGTTAAACTTCATATTGTTGCCTTCCGTCCACTTGTAGATTCTCTTCATGTCGGTTTGTAGAGATCCTATATCTTCTGGTCTTATTTTTCTACTGCTCTTTGTGTCATGGACAAAGGATGTTACTGTGCTGTCTCTGGTAACGTCCTCATCTATGTCAGTTAGCATGATTATGAAGAATGGTGGAGCTAATGCTTTTTCTTGTGGTACTGAGCTGAGGAGCTCTGATTCTGATGAAGAAACTCCTTGTACTCTAACGACTTGTCGCCGCTCACTAAGGGAATTACATATCCATTTCCCTACTTTTTCTGTTATTCCCATATATTTCAGTTTATGTATTATGATGCCATGGTCGCACTTGTCGAGCGCTTTGGCAAAGTCTGTGTATATTACATCACAGTTTTCATTACTTTCAAGTGCATCAATAATGTTGTTGTAGTGTTCCATTAGTTGTGATAGGCATGATCTGCCTGACTGAAACCCATGTTGGTTATCATTGAATTTTTTCCAAGTTTCCAAAAAGTCATAGATTTTCTGTCTAACTATTCTTTCAAATATTTTAGTGAGATGAGATGTAAGCGAAACTGGCCTATAGTTTTTGGCCTCTTTCGATTTCCTTCTTTATATATCGGGACGATGTTCGCGCTCTTCAGGATGCCCGGTATTTCTCCCGTGTCAAGTGATCGTCTCCATATAGAATATATGGGCTCAGCGATTGCATTCTTGCAGTTTTTTATCAGTGTGGCATTCCATTTATCCAGTCCTGCCGCTGAGTGTGCTTTTAGTTTCCCTATAGCTTGTGTAATATCATCTGTCGTAAAGTCGAAGTCCGTTATACTTTCCCCTTGTAATTCTTCTTCAAAGAACGCGTTTCTATCGCATATCAGTTTGCCTGTTTTTGGGATACTGAAAGATGATTCGTACTGAGCTCTTAATATTTCAAATACTTCTCGTTTTTCAGAGGTTCGATTGTCGCATGGTTTTTCGACCTCCTTTTTGCAAAATTATAGAAGTACTTTGAGTTAACCTTTATCGCTTCTATAGAGTCGTCTTCTTTTTCTGTATGCTTCTCAAGTAGTTCCTGTATGACGTTATCGATACTCTGCAGTTTATCATTTAATATTTTTCTGATGTTGTTATCGTTACAGTTACTTAATTTTGCAGTCACTCTTTTTCTCTTTCGGAACAATGATCTCTTTTGTCTCTCGAACCTGCTTCTCTTTCCTCTTTGTTGTATTTTTAGAACATGTCTTTCCACAATTTCCAGTTTCTTCTCCTCTAAAGTCATTAGCATCTCTTCCGTTGTCTTGGCTTCGAAAATGGTTTTCCAATCTATTACTTCCATGTTGGATGCAACATCTTCCCAGTTTATAGCTTTGAAGTATATATATATATATATATATATATATATATATATACACAGTGGCAGAGACGTTTTCAAATACTTTCGCGATGTTCCATGGACACAAACACGACTGAGATGACGTCACAGCGCGGGACTCCCTCAAGCATCCCGCCTTGCCTCTCACCTGAACCTCGTAATAAGGACTTCTCAGGCAGGACTCCACTATCGCACCTCGACCCTCTCCTCGAAGAACCAGTGACACGAGAGCTACCATCATGTAAACATCATTGCTCAGGCCCCATTTTGGCCTGGTGTTATTCACCTATTCACCTAACTTTATATAGACTAATCATCACCTCGCGCGTTATTAATATTGAGGTCATTATTATATTGAAGTCATTATTTCAAGTGCACATTTATTCATTTCACTGAACTTGTATTCAAGCAACCAACTTATATTTTGTCTCATTCATAAATCACTCATTTTGTTTAATAAAGGAAGAAAACTCATTCTGTCAATCAACCTAATTAATAACATTATTTGGTCCGCAAAGACCTAGCGACCTTCACCCTCAAACAAGGAATCAAGCAATCATAATTAACAATCAACATTATTATTATATTATCAATACCATTATCATTATATTACCAACGCGGCACTATATAGATATACACAGTATATAACTATCCAGAAAACTGTAATTAAACAAAGTATGCTACAAAATTGCATGATCATATAATCTTCAGATAGCTACAAAAAAAAGAGTTGTATTTACGTAACAAAAGATAATTATGCACCATAATTAATGTTTATTTAATTCAACGCAAAGAATACCGTTTCAGTTTTACTTAAACAACACGGTAAACGATATGCCTTTTTCTAATGTCGCATTTTCGTCACAATGAAAACGTCCGCATCCGAGTTCCAGCTTGACTTTAGGAGCGACAAAGCACGTCTAACTTTATTTTTCCGTTCAATTTTACGTTTCTTCTCTCTCTCTCTCTCTCTCTCTCTCTCTCTCTCTCTCTCTCTCTCTCTCTATATATATATATATATATATATATGTATGTATACATATATATATATATTCTTGAAACTCTATATTCCTAGGAAAAGAGACATGTAATATACAATAATATACATGCGGAAGATACTCAAGGGATATATCCCAAACTTTACAGTAGAAATAAAATAAAACCCACTGGAATGAGAGAAGAGGCAGATTCTCCATTGTCAGCTGGCTAGGGGGGGCGGGACAAGTGGCCATAAAAACTAAGATGGAAAATACTCTCAGAATACGAGGCCATAAACTCTTTAACTGAGGAACTTTCAACACACCAACCTAATTCGACAAGTACCTGGGTGATGTCCTTGACCAGACATGCTGACTGAAAGCAGAATGATTGTAGAAAGCAACTCTCTCCTCCATCAAATTCCACAAATGAAGCAGGATGCTCTAGGGGGCTCGAACACATGTTGATCCTGAACAGTTGTTCGACGCCAACGTAAGTCACGAAAGTATGTAGTGTATAATATATATATATATATATATATATATATATATATACACATATATATATATACTTCATATGAACATAGGTCCGATTTTTAAAGGTTATGGAGCTATGGATGTTTGAGTGTTTAAAAATAAGAATAAGCAAACAAAGAACTGCTAAAGTTTTTATTCATGAATTTACAATAACTTCAAAATGACTACCCTCGGCCTCAATACACATCGCGGCTCATCTGTGAATCGCGCGTGTAGCTCGCATTAGTTCATTACGATTGTCCTTTATGAGGGCTGCAGCATAAAACACTTTTCTCTGGTACACCAGCTCTTTCACGCGCCCCAACAGATAATAATCTAGAGGGGTTAGGTCCGGAGACCTGGGTGGCCAATTTTGTGCACCACTACGACCGATCCATCGACCAGGGAAGCGTTCATCGAGATGCATTCTCACTACCCGACTAAAATTGGGAGGAGCTCCGTCTTGTTGGAAGTATATACGCAATCATGTTGTCAAAGGTACATCTTCTAATAGTGGTAGCAGTTCGTCTTGCAGAAATCGTAGATAAATGTCACCTGAAGAACCACCTTCGAAGATAAACGGACCAATCAGCTGACCGTAGAGAATACCACACACTGACACTGACCCGATGTTGAAAATTATGATACTTTCCACAATAGCATGAGAGTAGTATGGGCGAAAAAGGAGAGAGTGCAATGCAATTGCAAATGTTGATCAATGTTGCAAAGAAAATGTCGCAATAGGTTATGCAACAAGGGGAAATGTTGCAAGGGATTATGCAACAAGGGGAGGGGTTATCCCCCAAGTTGCAATGAACTACCTCAGCAAGCTGGGGGAGACTTCTTTGGGGGAGTAGATGGGACGGCCTCACCCCCCAAAGGGGTATACCTAACCTAAGAGAAAAGGAGAAGGAGAGAGAGGAAGAGAGGTGTTCGCTTGACAGGAGCCAAGCGTATATTGAGAGTTCTTCAGAGCGCCCGCTGTCTTATAAGTCCCTAATCAGCCAGTTAGCACAGTGTATACAACGTTTGGACAAATGCACGTACACTCTCGCCCATACCTCCCCATAAAATATCACCCCCCCCCACACACACAACTATATGCGCGATTATATGCGCCGGGTTCTAGACCCGGTGACGGTGCATCCTTCCACGGTTGGTAGATAAATGGGAACCCTGGTTATCCTAGTGGTCCGTGTTAAGCTGTAGGTCTAAGGTGGAGTGTAAACATCCTTCCACGGTTAGTAGATAAATGGGAATCCTGGTTATCCTAGTGGTCCGTGTTAAGCTGTAGGTTTAAGGTGGAGTGTAAACATCCTTCCGCAGTTGGTAGATAAATGGGAACCCTGGTTATCCTAGTGGTTGCTGGTTAAGCTGTAGGTCTAACGTGGAGTGTAAACATCCTTCCACGGTTGGTAGATAAATGGGAAACCAGGGTATCCATGTGGGGCTCCCGTTAAACTGTATTGCAACAATCGGGCATGTTTATCTGTTTGTTTATTTCCCCCTCTCTCTCTCTCTCATATATATATATATCTATATATATATACACAGTATATATGTATATATACATATATATACATACACCGTGTGTGTATATATATATATATATATATTGTGTGTGTGTGTGTGTGTGCATATATATTATATATATATATATATATAGATATATATATATATTATTTCCCTGTTAAACATTAGGTCTAAGGTGGATTGTAAACACCCTTCCACGGCTGGTAGATTAATGAGAACCCTGTGTATCCTAGTGGTTGCTGGTTAAGCTGTAGGTCTAAGGTGGAGTGTAAAGCTTGACCTTCGTCAGAATGAACAATTTGGGCTGAAGCCATCCAAAGCGAACGAGAGCCTATATATGTATAGTTCCGGAAAAAAGTTCATCTAAAAAATTCTGAAAACTATAAAAATTGGTACAAGAAGTGTGCACAAAAGATCCAAAATTTATAATTAGCAATCACGTCAAATTGCATTAATTAACTCTCGCTCTCTCTCTCTCGGGCTAACTTGAATTGGATATTAAGGTCTTTTTCATCTGTAACTTCAGCAAATTAAAAATAAAGCAGGACAAATGATACACATAGCATTAAAATAAAGGTGAAAATGTGCAGCACAAATAAATAAGTATAAAGGAAATATGAAGAAGATAAAGGAGAGAAGAAGAAAGAAGAGAGGCAAAGGCGATATAAACAAAAACCTACCTAAACAAATCCTAATTAAACGATGTAAATAGCTGAACAATAGAAGGATATAAATATTTATGGAAAAAAAAAATATATATATATATATATATATATATATATATATATATATATATATATATATATATACATATATTAAACATCGTTCTGAAAATTGTGGACTTTAGTGGCGACAGTTTGGCGGAAGCAATAAATAATATCGATTTTAAAATTCCAATAAATAAACTTCTTTTTGTTCTTTTCGCAGGAGTTTATTTCAAGATCATAAACTTTGGGGGTTAATGAACCGCATCGAACACCCATCTGTTATTTTTTTTAAATTTATTTTACGAGATTGTATCGTGCGCTAGCTCAGGACACCATAAACTTTACAACTACGATCCTTCACGGCCACTTAATTTTTTAAAATTATCTTCCAGTTTCTGACGAATTATTTTTCAGAGGAAATAATAAATTTTCCGAATCTATTTTAGATGGGGTACCACAAACCGTTTTACAAATTTATTTTCCAACTTCGTTAAGCCCCTCATATAATTGGATGTTTATTATATGTTCAAATCTCCCTTCCCCCACCCTTCTCAGCGGCGCCCCAGAATACAAGATTTATTTCCAAACAAAGCGATTCTCTCTCTCTACGAATGGGTATATCTGACACGCCCCAGATTTCACGGGGCAGCCAATCATAACCCGGGGCCTAGCCCCAGGACCTCTGATTGGTGGATGGCATCACTCACACGTTGTGGCCCACCCAATTTTCACCGATAGCCAATAGGAAACTCGCGAATCGGGTATTGTAGGATGTTTACAATTACGACCCGTCTATAAAAGGGGGCAATTTCATCACAGGCTTCCAATTCAGTTGTTTTTATTGAACAGTGCTTTAGAAATGCCTCGCCATGAGCCAATCGCCGCAGCTCTACCTCTCTCCGGATTTGTTTGAAGACGGGGATGCTTCATCGCTGTCTACAATTTATCTTTTCAACGCTGTAGACCAGAATAAACTTCTATCCACGCAGACTGTTGCAGAAACTTCTGACGGCGAGAACGATTTTCCCGCTAACGACTTCACAGAGATGTAAGTAATTACGTAATAATTTGTGATTATATACGTTTCATTCACTGCAAGTATTATGATTTTTAAAATTCATAATAAAACGATATGAAAGGATATCAGCCCAGAGGTCGAGATCCGATCTCTATTCATATATATATATATATATATATATATATATATATATATATATATATATATATATATGGAAATTAACTCAGAATGGTTCCCTGAGGTTTTTTATGATACACAGAACGTGCATGGAACAAGGAACTCTTCTAGGATAATCAAATCCACTATCGTCCGAATAAGTAATGGTAAATGACACATACCATAGTTTTTCTTTTTCATGATGCTAGCCCGACGCGGGCAACGGGTCACTCGCAAAGAGGTCCCAAAAATATAGATTCCCTCACCAGCTATCTGCAAAGCAGATAGGATCCAGCTTTGGGACAGGATCTAGGGTTTAAAGCAGCCTAGCCCAGCTACATTTAGAACCTCAATATAAGCAAAAGACTCGCTGCCTTCACGTCAGATTGAATACATCAAAGAAAAATGGGTAACTATTATATTTTTAGCCAAAAACCAAAACTTAAACCTCAACTGGCAGAATTGAGCGTCCACTTTTCAAGGTACATAACATGTCCGTTTCAAGATGGGAATAAACTCAGAATGGTTCCCTGAGGTCGGGCTAGCATCAAGAAAAAGAAAAACTATGGTATTTGTCATTTACCATTACTTATTCGGACTATAGTGGATTTAATTATCCTAGAAGAGTTCCTTGTTCCATGCACGGTCTGTGTGTATCATAAAAAACCTCAGGTCCCACTCAACTGACCTGTGTATCTATGTACTTAAAGAAACAATATCCAAATACATTGACAGTAATTCAACTATTTATAGCTGTTTCCTAGATATAAGTAAGGCATATGATAGGGTGAACCCCAATATTTTATTTGCAAACCTAGAAGACAGGAAGATTCCCATGTACATATTAAATTTATTGAAATTTTGGTATTCCCACCAATCTTTCACTGTTAGGTGGGGCAATGTACTATCCGAGTGTTTTGGCTCCTCTTGCGGGGTGAAACAAGGCTCCTTGCTCTCCACTATGCTGTTTAATGTGTATATCGACGGATTAATTGATTCACTTAATGAGGTAACAGTGGGATGTTGTATAGATAACACAAGGATAAATAACTTAGTTTATGCCGATGATATGGTGTTAATATGTAAGTCCCTCTGTTAAAGGTCTGGATCGGCTACTAAAAGTCTGCGAAGTGTATTCGCAGAAACATGATATTCTTTTTTGTGTTACAAAAACTAAGGTTATGCAATTTCATCCTAAAAGCTGTAATCAGCCAGCTGATATAAGGTTTAAAATGAATGGTGAAGTAATTGAGGAAGTACAAGAGTTTAAGTATTTGGGTCAAACTATTACTAGCTCCTTGAGTGATGACTCGGATATAAGAAAACAATCTCGAAGCCTGTGTGCTAAAGCGAATATGACCATAAGGAACTTTCGATTCCGTACAAGTGAAGCTAAAGACACTCTCGTACTTTCTGCAGTAATATACACGGAGAGCAACTGTGGGTGAATTATAAAAAAGGTTCTGGCAGAACTCTAAATTTGCTGTACAGTGCTTACAAGAAGTCTCGCGCCTCTGTCTCGTCCCAAGCTAGTCTGTTAGGTATAAAATGGGCGGTCCTTATGGCAGCGGAGGTGTGTTCGTATTGGGGCACATAATTGCTCTAACCCCCATCAATGACGTCCACATTATCATTGTGTTGATCACTCTATCTGTTTATATATAGAGACATACTGTATATAGATATATAGAGAGTATGCAGGGGATAACGTGTCTCAGTCCCAGCTATGGTAGTTGTCTTACAATTAACAGTCCCAAGTGCAAGTTACGTTAACACCTCCACATAAACTACCCTGGACTAAAATAACATACGTGAAGCCCTTACCCACAAACCATTTAAAAGGTGTGATTTGAAAGCTCTCTGTCTCTCTGTGTGTCTCTGTGTGTCTCTGTGTCTCTCTCTCTCTCTCTCTCTCTCTCTCTCTCTCTCTCTCTCTCTCTCTCTCTAAGGTCGCTAATTAGCAGCGACCTTAAGTTTACGAAACAGTGTGTAGAGGTGGAAAAGAAAGCCCAGAAACTATTGGGTTATATCAGGAGGCAATTTCATTTTCGGAACAAGGAGATTGTGCTCTCACTGTACAATTCCCTTGTTCGGCCGCACCTGGAGTACGCTATGCAGTTCTGGTCGCCCACCCTCAGGAAAGATATTGAGAGGCTGGAGCGAGTGCAGGCGAGGGCCACAAAGTTAATCCCTTCCGTTAGGCATATGGGCTACAATCGACGGTTACGTGCCCTGAACTTGTTTTCGCTTGAAACTCGGAGGCTGCGCGGTCAACTCATCGAGGTTTTCAAGCTCTTACGCGGGTTCAACGATGTCGATTTTAGAAGTATGTTTAGTTTAAATGATAACCCAACTCGCAACAATGGTTGGAAGTTGATTTGAAACGGTTTAGGACTAGTGTGTGTGGGAATTACTTTACGTATAAGATCTGTGACACATGGAACAGGTTACCTTCGGAAGTTGTGAACAGTTCCTCTGTGGATCAGTTCAAGAAAAGGTTAGACCAAATTTTGCACACTATTTGAGTGTGTAGAAAATTTTCCGTGGCACCCGTTGCCATTGGTACCTCCTCGGTATGGGCCGCAAGGCCTTTTGAGGTACTTCTTTTCCTTGTAACTCCTTGTAACTCTCTCTCTCTCTGATCACACCGCATGGCAATGTATCCATATAACGTTAATAATAACCGAAACTCGAGAAAATATACTCTCTGCCTTCCGCTCTACTCCAAATCCTTTTCTCTTAGTGACCTCTTAATACAAACTAATCTATAATATTTTGCGACTTTTTAACTCTGGTAGGATTCAATTCCATTCCTATAGTGTAAGAGATACTTAAATTCATGTGTGTATTATGCCATATAATGTGCGTAAAAAATAATCATTTTTAAATAGTTGGAGCGTCCAAGGTCATCTCTAATAATCTGTAGACTACCCCTCAAGCCCACTCTCAACACTTAGATTCCCCTAAGACACAGGCGTCTTCAAGTAACATGAATGCGTAGAGATCTAAGGTGTTAGATTCCATATTATATAATTTATGTGCTAGATTTAAGAACGCTGGCATTGAAGGATGGAAAGAAGGGACAGTAAAAGCGATAATAGGTTTAATGAAGGAAGTGGAATGAGGATGGAGGTAAGCGTTGCTATGTCGAAGGAAACGAGGTTGGGTGGGGAATTACGAAGGGAGGAGGAAATGCTAAACACAAACTCAAATATTTATTTTAATGCCCTAGACCTAGAAAGACAAAGCGCAAAATACCTTAAACTAACAATGAATTGACAGAAACAGAAGAGTCTAGTCTTAGACGCACTGATAGGTCTAACGTATGTGGCTACAGGCCGCCACTCAGAATTACCACTACTACCTAAGTCATAATAAGGTTATTTACTATGACAGAGTAGTCATGAGTAGTTATGGAAATAAAATATGATTATACTGTTGAATTTAGGGTGGATCACTTTTCACTTTTTTTTTAAATTATAGCTGGTCAAAGTTTTTCCCATGATTTGGTTCAGTGGAAGTACACTGACACCATTTTTACCAAAATCGATCAATATTTAGGGGTCGCGTATCGACCTTGAAAATTTCAATTTTGGAAATTTGGCCAAATTGACAATTTTTTACTGAATAAAGATAAATCATCAAATGACCATATTTTCTGAATCCTCTCAGTGAAAGAAATCCTCTCAGATACTTACACACACACGCTATGTCTATGACCAATATTTTTACTAATCACAGTTTGCTTTTTACAGATCAACTGTGTCAATTGATTCTTGTTTGATAAGTCTAGACTTTAGTACAATGGATAAACTGTTAACAACCAGGAGTGGGAAGACTCTGAAAGTTACTTATTCTGGAAAAGAGAAAGCAGCAACAACAGCACCACCTTCTCTAAGGTCAGCCACGGACGTCTTCTTAATTGGTCAGCCATCTTCCTCGATCGGTGGTGCCAAATTGCCAACCACCCATCAAGTTCTCCACTACTTCTTCTATACCAAGCAGGAAACTACTGACAGGAAGGCCGCCGTAAAAGACACGGTGGCCAATGTTCTGGCATTTTGGAACATGGCACGTATAAAGACGATCACGAGGCGTAACTGCGAAAGAAAACTGGAGTTACTGTGGGAAGAGTGGCGCTCGCTGCAGAAGAGCAAGATGAGAGACAGTGACGTGGGAAAAGGCAGGAAGTTTTCAGAAAATCTGAAAAAGCTCTGGGACATCGGAGCTCCCGATGCTATTGAAGAGATACAGAAAAGTCGACTGCTCTCAGGTAACAACAAAGAAGATACTAAATTTTATGAGGATCAACGGGGCCTGCGCCAGGCAACAATGAGTGGGAATGATAAAGTGTTCGTTGTCAAGAGAAAACGGCAACTCTCAAGACAACAATCTCGTGATGAGCCAGGCACCTCAAAAACGAAATTAGGAACCGAAGCTGAGAGCGACGATGAATCTATAGAAAGCAGATCATCGAGCAACTCCGAATCACAGCTAGAACCACCATACCGACAGCCGAGAGAATCAACTGTATCAATCAGCCTTCCTCACGCATCCTCAATGCACCGGCTGTTATTGAAGTGGCTGATCGCTTCCGGATGTCCAATAATCAGGTGTGTATATATCAGTAATGATCTTTCCTTGACAAAGATATAATTGACGTAACGACGGAAAATTTAGTGATTATTTTGTCACATAAAAACCATACGCATCCTTGTCAATTTCCTTTCAATTTCGCACATAGGTGGCAAGTGTCGTGGCGGCAGTCCTACGTTCGGCAGATCCGCCCGCAGACCTGGACAAATTCAGTATCTCGAAGGACACGTCTCGCCGTGGAAGAGTGGCACATCGTTGTGAAGTGTCGACAGCTGTGCAGAAATCCTTCGTATCTCCGAGGCATGCTGTCGTCCACTGGGACGGTAAAGTAATCAAGGTCAGTTTTGCCCTCACCGTGGACGACAGTGAATTAACATGTTCCAGTGACGACAGTGGATTGACATATTCCAGTGGACGATAATGGATTGGCATGTATAACATACGTTTCAGGACTCTCTTGGATCATTGGAGCACCGCCAGGCGATTCTCATCTCCGGAGCTCCCCAATGCACAGAAGGAAAGTTGCTGGCCGTTCCGACTGTTGCTGACGGCACCGGTCTGTCCCAGGCCCAGGCGACCTTTCGTGTTCTCAAAGACGGGATGCGAGAACAACGTGATTGGACTGTGCTTCGACACAACTTCCTCCAATACGGGGAGGGTGCAGGGTGCGGTGGTCCGGCTGGAGAACATGCTTGGTAAACCGCTCTTCCAGCTGGGCTGTCGCCATCACGTTATGGAGCTCATCGTGGGGGCAGTGGTCATCACCGCGTTTGGAAGAACCACAGCACCAACTGAACCTTTGTTCCAGTATCTGAGGAGAAGGTGAATTTCAAGTCTAAGGCGCATTTGTTTTCTCCAATGATTTTTTGCCTTCAGAGCAATTGAGATATCAGCGTCCTTCTACTAATGATGTTAATAGCAGTCGAAAAGGGAAACTTCAGTCGTTTTCATGCAATATTTTCATAACTCCCCTTTCAGGTGGGACAAGCTCGACCTCTCGACTTATCGCGAGCTGGAGATCGAGCATTTGGCGGAGGTGACGTGGCTGATGGAGCTCCGAGATGAGGCAGTCAAGTTCCTCGGCTCCGCTTCTGGTCTTGTCAGAGAAGACTACCGAGAAGTGGCGGAGATTACACTCCTGGTACTCGGGGCCCAGCCACGTCGTGGCACACACTTCATGCGCCCAGGAGCCTACCATCATGCGAGGTGGATGGCCAATGTTGGTATTTTGAATTAGAAGTTAAATATTGTATTGCCTTCTGCAAACAGCCATTTGAAGTCCCTACCAGAAAAAATAAGATAAATAATTTACCATTAAACAAACTTATATGGAGTGGTATCGGTATTTATACATCACAGTGCGTATTCGTTTCAGATCATCTACTACACGAAGCTCCTGATGTTCAGCGGTCAACTGGAGTTCGACGACGAGCTGATACAGAAACTTCAGAGAGTGGTACTATTTACTGCACTCCTCTACGCACCTGCCTGGCTGGCGGCTCCTGTCGCAGTTGATGCCCCGCTGAATGACCTTGTGTTGTACCAGCGTCTTCTGCAGTACAGGGCTGTGGATCGCGAGATTGCAGAGGCTTCACTGGCAGTGATCAGGCGGCACTTGTGTTATCTGAGGCCTCAGACCGTCGTTTTCGCCCTCTGCAGTGACAAAGTGGAAGACACTGTGAAG